>PVJH01018008.1:0-46237 GCA_004026705.1 Nesogale talazaci
CTGAATTTGAGGTGTTAGTTCTAAGGGACGGCTTTCCCTCTATGCAGCTCAGGGAAGTGTACTTGTCTTCTCTCTCCATCTGTGGTCTGGTGGTCCTTGAAGATTTCCATATGTCCTGGCATCAACCTTCCCCTGAGTCTACAAGGAGGTTCTCTTTGCAGGGACCCCAGGATCCAAAGACCTGCTTCACTCTTTTTCTTGATAGTACTGATATCATTTCTCTCTTCTCCCTCTTTCTCAGTTTTACCTGTTGCAAAATAAAAGGTGGTGCAGGGCACACCCCAAGGAAACTCCCCTGACACCGATCTGGGCTATGTCCTGAGTGAGGGTGCTCCACCCCCACCCCCAATCCCCTGACAACGCATTGCCCTATCACAACTAGGGGTGATTGCATCATTCAATAACTGCCACATGGTATCACCACATAACTGCCCAGCACTAATAATCATGGCTTAGTCAAATTGGCACACATTTTGTACCCCCACCCAGTTCAATCCATGACACCTCTCAATCCCTGATGTCTTCTTTCCTTCATTCTCCCACACCATCAACTTTAGTGTCTCTGTATCAAATGTACTAACCTAGAAACTCACTTTTACTTCCCCCATGTTTAACAAAAGCCCTCTGGATCTCATTCCACTCCGTCAGCCTGATCCCCTTCAGAGCAAAACCCTTTGAATGATCTCTTTGCATTCAACCCATCTTTCGTGCTCTATACTATAACTGTACTCAGACTTCCAAGTCCATCATCCCACTAAAACCGCTCTTGCTAGGTCAGCCAAAACCCCCCTGTTGCTCAGTGCCAGGGGGAAACCCAGTCTCATCTGGACTGACTGTTGGAGCTGTCCCACCCCGCCCGTCTTGGCTTTAGGATACCAGATTCCTTGTTCTTTTCCTTCTGCACTAGCCACACCTTCTCATTCTCCTTTACTCATTTCTCTGGCCTGACAGCGCCTGCCTTCAAGCATCCATTCTTCCTTCATCAATTTCTTGATGTCTTTTTTTTTTATGTCTTTATCAAATGCCCTTTTCTCAAATAACTGGTAAAACTGCAACCTCTCTCTCTCCTCTCCTGCCTTTCCTCCATCCCTCTAAATAAGTGCTATCATCTTCCAAGCTATTGCAATAGCTTTTTAAATGTTTACTCACTATATTTTGTGCCCTCTCTGCCCACCATTATGCATGGCATAAGGGCAAGTGCCTGGTTTTGTTGGTTCTTTGTTCGAGTGACATTGCTCTGCCAATCCCAAAGTCGGCACTCCCAAACCAGCAGCAGCTCTGAAAGAGGAGACATGAGGCTGTCTACTCTTGTCAGGATCGCGGCCTTGGAAAGCCTGCGCAGGGTTTCTGTGGGTCAGAGTCGACACCACCGCCACGAGTTGCAAGCGTGGGCCAGAACAGTGACAAGCATGTGACAGGGGCTCAATAAATCATTGCTGGATGAGTGTATTAAGAGCACCCTTCTGTTTTCATGATAGGAATACTTTGCCCTTTGGACACTTATAGCATTTATATTTATTATATAGTATAGTTTTTATATTTGGAAAGAAAATGAGGCTTTCTACTCCCTTAATGAGTTACAGTTTGATGAAGTTTCAAGTAGAAAGATAATATTTTGAAAATGATGATGGCAACATATGTCCAACTTGGCTTGATATAATTGATGTGTGGATTGTTACAATATCTGTGAGTCACCATTAAAATGACCTAATTTTTTAAAGCTAAGTAGACCAGAGGGTGACCAAATATTAGTATCTATTAAATCTGGGTGGTGGCATATACATAGAAGTTGTTTATACTTTATTTTATGCTTTCTTCTGTACATTGGAAAGAAATGCACAGGGGGCAGTTCTATGTACCCTGTCCCATAGGAGGATCATGACTTTGAATATACTCCATGGCACTGAGCTTTGGATTTTGTTGTGCGGTGAGAGTGGGGATATATAATATTAAGAAGTATTTAACCTGAAGGAATAGTATTCAGTCTTGCCATTCACATCTACAATGTGTGAATTGAGTAAATTAATGACACCTGTGATCTTTAAGTAGCCCTCTACAGACACTTAGAAGTCCTTAATCCCTATATTCCAACTTCATTACATTTTTAAATAATTACTTTGGATACTTGGGAAAGTTTGTCAAAAAAATGAAAGCCTTTAAAGTAAAATTGACTATATTCAACTTATATGACATCGGAAATATTTATGAGTGAAGGAAAGCAAAAATGTGTGTGTATATATATATATATATATACACATATATATCGCCTTTAAATTTGTTTAACTTTGCTAAATATAAATAATAAGTTTAAAGTTTAAGAAATAATTAGGTTTTCTTTAATATAAATTAATGTTTTAAAAAACAAAATGTAAACTGCTATGTGCTATTACTGGGTGAGCACCGAAGGCGAAGCAGTGGTTATGTGTTGAGCTGCTAACCACATGTGGTTAACAGTTCAAAACCATAAACGGCTCCGTAGGGCAAAGAGGAGGCTCTCCTCTCCCACAAACTGTTACAGCTGTGAAAAACCACCCAGGTTTCCAGCAGTCTTTTAGTGTGGCTGTGAGTCAGAATTGACTCAATGGTCCTAGAGGCTTACTTAAGCAGTTCTTTAGTGCGCTCTAGTGTCAGTAGAGTGAAATAGCACATGCAGAGTAAACTTTTTTTTCTCTCAAAGCAATAAAAGTTTATTGCATAGCTGCTCAGGGGCCAGCTCTCCTGATGGGAGAGCGGCCCCCAGCAGCATGTTCTGTTTTTTCTTATGCTTTTTGAGCAAGAAAGCAGTCTCAGTTGAGCAAGCAAGCAAGAACAAAAGCAAAATTTGGGCGTCAGCGTTTAATTACACTTAATTGCCTATTCTAGAGGTTTCTGATTGCCATGCCTTCTTTAGGGGATACTTAGTTGTCTATTCTTTTTTTTTTTTTCAATGATTTTATTGAGGGCTCTTACAGCTTTAATAACATTCAATACATCCTTTGTATCAAGCATATTTGTACACATGTTGCCATATTCATTTCCAAATATTTTCTACTTGAGCCCTTGGTATAAGCTCTTCTTTCCCCCTCCCTTGTTTTTTTCTTTTTTTATGAATCATTTTACTGGGGACTCATACAACTCTCATCACTATCCATACATATGTCAATTGTATGCAGGTCACGTTTGCAAACTTGTTGCCATCATCACTCTCTGAGCATCCTCCTTCCACTTAGGTCCCCAGTACCAGCTCCCCCATATTTTCCTTCTCCCCTCTCTCTCCCCCATGAACCCATAATAATTTACAAATTGTTTTTACTTTTTCATATCATATGTGTCCCTTCACTCACTTTCCTGTTGTTCGTGCCCCAGAGAGGAGGTTATATGTAGATCCCTGAAATTGGTTCCCCCTTTCTATTTCACCATCCCTCTACTCTCCTGGTATCACCACTCCCACCACTAGTCCCGAGGGATCATCTATCCTAAATTCCCCATGTTTCTGACTCCAGTGTACATCCCCTGGTCTAGCTGGATTTGTCTGATAGAATTAGGATCATGATAGTGGGTGGGAGGAAGAATTTAGGAACTAGAGGAAAGTTGCTTATTTCGTTGTTGCTACACTGTACCTTAGCTGGCTCATCTCCTCCCCACAACCCCTCTGTTAGAGGATGTTGCTTCACCAATTGATGGGCTTTGGGTCCCCAATCTGTACTCCCCCTCATTTATAGTGATATAATTTTAGTTCTTTGATGCCTGACACCGGATCCCTTCAACATCTCATGGTCACAGAGGTTGGTGTGCTTTTTGCATGTGGGCTTTGTTGCTTCTGAGCTGGATAACCGCTTGTTTACGCAAACCTTTAAGACCCCAGGCACTATATCTTTTGATAGCTGGCCACCATCAGCTTTCTTCACCACATTTGCCTATGCACACATTTGTCATGAGCGTTCATATCAGGAAAGTGGGCACCCAACTAATGTTATGATTTTTAGTTCTTGAAGCCTGATAACTGATCCTTTTGACAACTCATGATCCCACAAGCTGATGTGCTTCATCCATGTGCGCTTTGTTGATTCTGAGTTAGATGACTACTTGTTTACTTTCAAGCTTTTAAGATCCTAGAAGCTATATCTTTTGATAGCTGGGCACCATCAGCTTTCTTCATACTGTTGCTTATGCACACATTTGTCTTCAGTGATCATTTTGGGAAGGTGAGCATCATGAAATGCCAATTTAATCGAACAAAATGTTCTTGTACTGAAGAAATACTTGAGTGGAGGTCCAATACCCATCTGCTGCCCTACTACTAAGCCTATAAGTATATGCTCATTGATCTATTTCCCCATCGTCATATATAAATATATGCACATATGTACGTGCCCGTGTTTGAACCTCTATAAATGCCCTTTACCCCCAGTTCTTTCCTCTATTTCTTCTTACTTTCCTCTTGTCCCACTCTCATGCTAAGCTTCCATTTGGGTTTCAGTATTTTCTCTGTTACATTACTCTTGATCAATCCTTATCAGACTTCTCTCACCTACCTTGTCACTGATTTTTAATCAATTGTTATTCCCTTATCCCTGGGCTGGTCAACACCACCTCTTTTCCCCCTCCTCCTCTTTTCCCATGTCCCCGCCCCAGAAACATCAGTCCCATCATTTTCACCTCCAGACGGTTTGTCCAGCCTATCTTATCTAGATAGACCTATGTAAATGTTTTAATCATTTTACTAGGGGCTGTTACACTTCTTAGAACATTTTACTTTTGCCCTTGACACTTGATATAATTGTATTGTGCATATTTGTACATATACTACCATCATCATTCTCTAAGCTTTTACTTTCTATTTGAGCCCTTGGTAGCAGCTCTGCTTTTTTCCCCTCCCTCCTCCCCTCCCACCCCTGTGACCCCTTGATGAATTATAAATTATTATTATTTTCATATCTTTCACCCACATTTCCGTTGTTCATACCCCTGGATAGAAAGGGATTATGCATTGATCATTGCGATCAGCTCCTCATTCCACCCCTCTCCCCCCTACCTCCTCCTAGCCTCCTGGTATTGCTACTCCTTTCCTGTTCCTGAGGAGTTTATCTGTCCTGAGCTCTTATCTGGACCAGTGTACATGCTCCAGTTTAGCCAGAACTAAAAGGCAAGACTGGGGTCATGATAGTGTCCAGGGGTGGGGGTGGGATGTGTGTGAGAGAAAGCCTCAAAGAACCAGAGGAATATTGTTTTGTTTCATAGGTGCTGTAATTCACACTGGTTGACTCATTCCTTCTTTGTGACCTTTCTTTGAAGGTATAGCCTATTTTCTACAGATGGGTTTGGCATCTCTGCTCTGACTCCTCTTGTTCTCAATAATATGTTTTCTGCTCATTTGTTTATTTTTGGTCTTACAGTGCCTCTTACCTGATTTGATAGACATAATCATACAGACTAGTGTGCTTTTTTCATGTGGGCTTGTTTTTACCCCGCTAGATGACCACTTGTTTAACTTCAAGCCTTTAAGACTCCAGATGAGATTTTTTCTTGATAGCTGGGCACCATCATCTTTCTTCACATTTGCTTATGCACCCATTTTGTCTTCAGCAACCTCTCTGGGAGGGGTGAGCATCACAGAATGCCAGCTTGTTAGAACAAAATGCTCTTGCATTGAGGGAGAGCTTAAGCAGGGGCTCAATGTCTGTCCACTTTCTCAGTGTATTGCCATATAAGTACAAGAACATAAGCCAATACTTCTATTTTTATAGGTTACTATATTTATATTAGTGCATGCCTAAGTTTATACCTCTATTGATAGTTTTGCATCCTGAATCTTTCCTCTATTTCCTTTTACCTTCCTCCAGCGCATCATCACCTTTACCCTTCTTTTGCCTCGTAGTAATTCCTCTCAACTAGATTGCTGATGCTTTAACACCACCAGGATCTCTACATCCTCCTCACTGTTGTTTTTAATTCCCTGGTTTTTCCCCACTCCTTCTTCCCCACCTCTGCCTACCCCTAGGTCCCTCCTGCAGCTTCAGTCCTGTTGCTTTCTTCTCATGCTTGCTTCCGATGCCTATTTTATATTGGCAGGTAAAACAATGATAACAGAGACAAAACAAAAGAAAACAAAAGATAAGAGGAAATAAACAATTAAAAAGCGTTTAAATCCCCAAAAAGCATATATAATTCCAGAACTATCTGCTGGCCTTTATGACTATCTTCCTGCTGGTCTTGGGGGTTCTGGAAACTGCTGCTTCTAGATACTCCCCTCATCTATTTTGGGGGCTCCTTGGGGGTTTTCTGGCTTGGCTTTGCTCTGGTTGATGATCTGCTCTGTTCCCTTCTTGGTTTTCACCATTGTGGTGGTGGTCAGACAGGATTTAGTCCCTGCGATGTGTCCACAGTATCGTTCTCTGTCATGATATGCTCCAGACTGGGGACATCCTGTCTGGAGCTGCTGTCAGCCCTATAGTTCCTCTCTGTGCCTTAGCAGCTCTGTGCAGGGTCAACATCCTTATGGCTTGGTGTGTCATTATGGGGTCTAGCCCCTCACTCTCTTTTTCCTTTTGGGTTATTTCTGTATGGGCATGCAGGCAAGCTCTGTCCCCAACGTGTAGATTTAGTGTTGTCATCTATAACAGGAGCACATATTTGGACCAAACTGACCCTGATTGGGGCTGGCCCTTTTGACCTCTCTGTTAATGAGTTGCTCCATGTGATTAAGTTGCCTTCAAGGTTTGGAGTGCCATGGTCGGGTCTGGGTGCACACTCCCAATTCTGTGGAGACATGACCAATACTTTCCTTCTGGATGGTTTAGTGCCCCACTCCTCCAGTACCATTGCTTCCCTCTTCTTTTTCTTTCTTTTTTTTTTTGTGGGCATCACTGCCTCTGGTGGTCATGGGCGCTACCCAGTGCTGCTCCTGAGAGCCATCACTGGATTTGAACCGCCAAGCCTGCGGGCCGCAGTCCCACATTCAACCACTTATACCACCGGGGCTCAGCCCCCTCTTCTTTTTTAAAACTCTTTTCTCCCTCCTTTTCCCCTTCTTTGTGTTGAAATGACATGTATGTCCTTGGGTTTGGTCTGTCCCTCTCACGATTGCCTGTACCTCAATCTGTAAAGTGTGAGATAAGTGACTTTTCTTATATACTGTGATAAGTGACTTTTCTTATATACTGTGCTGATTCTATACTTACTGAGGTGAGGATACATGAGAGTGGACTCATGTATTTTTCCTTTTGTGATTGCCTAATCTCACTGAGCTTAATTTTCTCCAACTCTTCCCATGAGATGATGTGTGAACAGTACTGTCTTCTTGATCTCCTCTTCCATGGTGTTGTCTGATGTCTATAGCAAATCAATAGACTTCTGTTTATTGAGCTTGTATTCTGCCACACTTCTGGATTCTTCTATAGCTCCCAGTACTCCTGTTGTGGAGCTTTTGAGTCTTTCAATGTATATAATCAAGTTGTCTGGAAATAGCCATAATTTTACCTCCTGTTCTCACATACAGATATGCTTTATGTCCTTCTTCTATTTTATGTCTTAGCTGTAATGTTGAAAAGACCTGGGGACAAGGGTCATCCTTGTCTGATCCCCTTTTTCAGTGGGATTGTTTCTATCTTTTCTCCATTGATTACAATGTTTGCTACTGATTTTCAAAAATAGCTTGTATTAACTTGAGAAGTTCCCCTTCCATTTTTTTCTTCTTTAATGTCTTCATTGGGAATGGGTGTTAGGTGCTGTCAAATGCTTTTTCCTCATCTATTGATAATATCATGGGATTCTTACCCTTTTTCTTAACAATGTGCCAAATAATATTGATGGACTTTGGGATGTTAAACCAACCCTGCATCCTCGGAATAAATCTCACCTGATCATGATGTATGATATGTTTTATATACGTTTGCATTCTATTGCCCAACATTCTGTTAAGGATTTTTGCATCTATGTTCATTTGAGATATTGGTCTGTAGCTCTGTATTTCTGTGGTATTCTTGCCCTGTACATCTAAGTTATACTATCTTTGTAGACTGAATTTTGGAGTTTGTCATATTTTTCTATGCTCTGGAATAATTTGGGAAGGATTGGTGTCAACACTTTCCTGAATGCTTCACAGATAGGATTCTCCTAAGAGCTTATTTTGTTGGTATTTCCTTCATAACCGTATCAATTTCTTCTTTTGCTGTGGGTCTATTGAGGTTCTTGACCTCTATCTGAGACAATCCAGGGAGGGATTGTTTTTCCAGGTATTTGTCCATGTCTTCCACATTCTTGAATTCATTAGAATACAGACTTTCATAATACTTTATGATTATCCTTTTAATCTCATTGCGGTGTTATGATTTTCCAACTTTCACCCCTCATCCTGCCTAATGATGTCTGCTCCTTTCTTTCCTTAGTTAGGTTTGCCAAAGGTCTGTTGATTTAGTTGCAAAAAATTAATGCGTCCCCAAATTAGTTCTTTGAAAGGAAGACTCTTCCAAGTCTTCCCAGACAAGGAAAAATTTTAAAAGCTATGCCATAAGACACCCAACCATGCAGAAAATCCTTGTCAACGCACAGTTGCCAGAAGACTAACATTCATCAACCACAAGCAGGGGACTGCCATATAGCACCACTAAATTCCCTTTCTGGGATGTCCCTGAAGGACTGTGGTGAAGAGAAATCCTCTTTGTTTTTTGTGGCATCACTACCCTGGTGGGAATAGGAAGCCCAGCCTTGCTCCTGAAGAGCTGCTGCTGGATTTGAGCTGTCAACCCTGTGGGCCGCAGTCCCTCACACAACCACTAGGCCACCGGGGCTCAGCCAAAGAGTAATCCTCTTCATAGGAATAACTCCAAGCAGTGCACCTGACTGTTCAGTTTGCCTGGAAGAAGTGAACAAATGTGATTTATGGGTACTGTGTACGAATTTATAGACTGTGGCTAATGATTTGGCTGGATGGTCAGGGAATTGGAAGGAACATGATTGGAAAATTGGTGATAAGAAGGTAGGATGAGGTAGGTAGCTAGATTTCTGAATGGACAAAGAAAGCAAAGATAATCGCATCTCCTGTTACTGCTCACCTAAGAGTTACTTTTGAAGAGGATGATTTTAGCAATCAAGTCTATTATAGGACATGCACTGTGGAGACTAGTCTTCTTTCCTCTGCCACTCCTGTCATTGCCCAAAGGGCACATGAACAAAGTGGACATGGCAGTAGGGATAGAGTTTATGCATGGGCATAGCAATGTGGACTTTTGCTCATCAATGCATACTTGGTCACTGTCACTGCTCAGTGCCCATCTGCCAGCAGCAGAACCTGATATTGCATCTAAGATATGGGACCATTTTCAGGGAGTACAACCAGCAACCTGATGACAGGTTGATTACATAGAACCATTTTGGTCATGGAGGGGTCAACCTTTCATTCTTACTGGAACAGACACCCACTCTGGATATGGATTTGCCTTCCTTGTACATAATGTTTCTACCAAAACCACCATCCGTGGACTTGCAGAATGCCTCATCTACCAGCATGGTATCCCATTGCTTCAGATCAAGGGAATTACTTCACAGCATATGAAATGTGGCAATGGGCCTGTGCCCAGGGAACCCACTCATCATATCATGTTCCTCATCATGCTGAAGCAACTGGCTTGATAGAACAATGGCATGGCTTCCTAAAGACACAATTACAGTGCCAGCTAGGTGGCAACATCTTGCAGGGTTGAGGCAAATTTCTCCAGAAAGCTCTATATGCTCTAACCCAGCAGCCAATATATTCTTGCTGTGCCACCAATGACCAGGATTCGTGGATCTAGGAACTTCTAGGGGTAGAAGATGGAGTGACAACACCCACCATTACTACTAGTGATCGGCTTAGAGCATTTTTGTTTCCTGCCTATGTGCTTCAGGTCTGGTCCCAAAGAAAGGAACTCTCCCACCTGGAAACACAGCATGGATTCCACTGAACTGGCAGCTGAGAATGCCCCCTGGCCAATTTGGTCTCCTCATGCCTTTTGGATCACCAGGTAAAGAAGGGTGTCATTCTACTGAGTGGTGTGATTGATCCTGATTACCAAGGGGATATTAGACTGGTGCTACTTAATGGAGGTAAAGAAGAATATGTCTGGAATCCAGTAGATTCCCTAGACTGCCTCTTAGTAGTATAATGATCTGTGATAAAAGTAAACTACAACAACTCAATCTTAACAGAACTACTAATGACTTAGATCCCTCAGGAATTAAAGTTTTTGTTACCCAGCAGACAAAGAACTATGACCTGCTGAGGTGCTGGCCAAAGGCAAAGGCAATACAGAATGGGTAGTAGGAATAAGGTAACCTATCAGTTATGGTCACATGATCAGCTGTAAAGACAAGGTTTGTTATTGTGTCTCTTCCTTATATGTGCTTATTGAATATCTTTCCTTTGTTTATGCACAATATACCAACTATAAATAGATTCAGTGTGTTTTCATTTATATACATGATAGATATATGATGTTAGGTGTAAGTATGATTTAATTAATGTCTGGAAATTACATATGGCAAAAAAAATTGTGTACAAATGCCAAGTTGGCAAGGGGTGGACTCTGATAGTTAGGTTTATTGTATCAACTAGACTTCAATAGGAACAATTAGATCACAGTTTTATTGGAGGGAGAAAAGATAACTGGCTTTCCCAGGCTGTGTCCCTTCCCTCATTCTCCCTGATGATCAGTCCAGTATTTTCCTGTCTGAGCTAGTTCTTTGCCTCAACCATGTACTGGGCTGCTGTGGGCTGAACCAACCCATGGATTGTGTCACATTGCCATTTGTGCATCGCTAGAACTTGAGGTTGCATGGATACCTGCTTCACTGTGACTCAAGGATGCATTGGGACAGCTCCAATATGCTCCTGAGCTACTGGTCTCTGCTTCCACTTTAATTTCTCCTCTTTCGGCTGTTATTGCTCCACCTTGCTTATCTTGATGGAGACAATCTCAGCCATCTGCTTCCTTGATCTTGGACCAGCAGCCTAAGAGAGATAGACCTTCAGTGTATTACTGTTTCATGGAAGCCAGTTGAACCGAGTCTTCTGTACTGCTATGTTGGCTAAAGAGCTATCACATTTCTTCTTGATATATATTATGGTTTTGTTTCTCCAGAGAACCGTGCATAGTATAATAGGTACCAGAAGTGGTTCCAGATTTATGACCAAAGTCATAAATATGGGTTTCCTGAGTTGGTTCTCCAACCTGATCAGGTTTATTACTGCTGGAGAATGCTGCCTCTATCCCTGGAAGTTATGATAAGTCTGGCACTATTGCTGGAGGGAATGGTGCTAATCCATGGTGTGAAGTGATTAAGTTAATAGTCACAATATCACCACCAATAGAGGAAGTGCTGGTGAGATGAGAGGCTCTGGGTAATCGTGTGTTTGATATTTTCCAGCAGTTCCATAGAGGTCAGAAATACAGGGATGTTGGTTAGCTGATCTTCCTCCTAATAGAAAACGTGATCAAGGAAAGGGATGATCTCAAAACCTCATAAGCCCATTCTCAAGTGTCAAATAAAACACCTAAACATCTCTGCATGTGCTACAAAGGAGAGCTTTCTTTCTCCTAGTAACAGAATTTTCATTGATGAAAACCAAATCCAGAGTCTCATCCTACAAGTAGCTGAATTACAGCCTTGGTTGAATTATTGGTCTATAACAGTGTCTGATATTGTTCCAATTTTAGTATATGTGCTGCCGAAGTAAGCATAACAATGTCTGATATCAAAATCTATTAATTGGAAAGAAGTGGAATCTTCTTTACTATCCATTCTGATTACCTTTGTCCTCCACCAGCACATTGGCTGATTATGGTTTTTGCCTGGTGGGGTGACCCAGACAAATAATCCCTGAGGGGTCTGGGTCATTAGGCATCTGGGCAGGATTGGGTTCTACCTACTAATTTGGGCCAGGTGATCAATTGCAAGAACAAGATTTGTAATTGTCACTATTTCTTCTTTATATGTACTTTTCGAACATCTTTCCTTTATACATGTATAATATACCAGATTCAAATACATTCAGTGTGTTTTCGTTTGTATGTATGATATACATATAATGTTAGATATGTGTGATTTCATTCATATCTGGAAATTATATATAGCAAATTATGAGCAGGTGCTAAGTTGTCAAGGGGTGGACTGAAATAGCAAGACTTATTGTGCCCACACGACCAACAGGAGCATGTGGGATTAATCAGGACACAGTTTGTTTGGAGGGCAGAGAGATAAATGGTTCTGCAAGGTCTGCCCCCAGCCCCACCCTACCATCTCTCTTGTTCTCTGGTGATTGGACCAGCATTCTGCTGCTTTAGTTCTCTAGCTCTCTGTCTCAACCTGCGGATCATGTGTCACTAGAGTTTGAGCCTACTTCAACAATTGCTTTATCCCATGTTACCGGTGTATATATCGCTTGAGATTGAGGCTGGTGGATCTTATTACCTTTCATTGCTTGAGGGTGATATCTCATCTGGGTCTGCTTCACTAAGTTCCTGAGCTACTGGCTGTTGCTGATATTGGCTGCCTGTGGGTAAACTCTGCTTGCCTTGCCTGAGGAAGGACTCCACTGTCGTTTTCCTTGACCTTGGACTGGCAACCCAAGTGAATTGAAGGACTTCTAATATATTAACTGTTTCTATGAAAGTGAGTTGAACTGAACCCTCTGTACTGCTGAGTGGACTAGCTATGAAGATTATGTCTTCTTGCTTGCTGCATAAGCCTATCCTTTCATATATATGTATATATATACACATAGATGTGTATGATCTATCCTGTGTAAGCCTATCCTTTCATATATATGTATATATATACACATCTATGAAGGGACACTTATGAATTTATATGTATTCATAAATGTTTTGGTTTTGCTTCTCTAGAGAACCCTAATACAACCCTTAAAAAAACAGATTGAATTAGCCTGACAATGAACAGTATTATTCTTGTTGATCAATTTAACTGTGTGGAAATTAGGGTCCTACCTGATTGCTGTTGTTGTTTTCCCCTTGCTAAATACAAGGAACTTTATTTCATGTATAATGGATCATACAGAAAACACATTTTAATTTCCAATCATTTATTTTAAAAACTTTGCCCAACTTCCTCATAGTCCTTCTCCAGGACTGCCAAATCTTCCCTGGCTTCTATGAATTCCCCTTCATCCATTCCTTCCTTAATGTACCAATGCACAAAGGCCCGCTTTGCATACATGAGGTCAAACTTGTGGTCCAGGCGGGCCCAGGCCTCTGCAATTGCGGTGGTGTTGCTCAGCATGCAGACAGACTGCTGGACCATGGCCAGGTCTCCTCCTGGTACCACAGTGGGAGGCTGATGGCAAATGCCCACCTTGAAGCCAGTTGGACACCAATCTACAAACTGGATGGAGTTTCTTGATTTCAGGGCTGCAATTGCAGCATTTACATCTTTAGGAACCACATCCCCTCGGTACAGCAGGCAGCAGGCCATGTACTTCCCAAGTTGAGGGTTACATTTGACCAGCTGATTGGAGGACTCAAAGCAAGCAGCTGTGATATCTGGCACAAAGAACTGCTCGTGGTACACTTTCTCAGTAGGAATGATGGGCGCGTAAGTTGCTATAGGGTAATGTATTCTTGGAAAAGGTACTAAGTTGGTCTGGAATTCAATTAGGTCCACATTCAAGGATCCTTTGAACCGTAGGGAAGCAGTAATGGAAGACACCACCTGACTGATGAGCCTATTAATATTGGCATAAGAAGGGCGTTCCACACCAAGCTTATGCTGGCAGATGTCATAGATGGCCTCATTGTCCACTATGAAGGTGCAGTCTGAGTGCTCCATGGTAGAATGGGTGGTGAGGATGGAGTTGTAAGGCTCCACTATAGCGGTGGAGATCCTGGGGGCTGGGAAGACTGAGAAATCCAACTTAGTCTTCCTGTTATATTCTATCGACAATCGTTCCATTAAAAGAGATGTAAATCCTGACCCCGTGCCTCCTCCAAAGCTTCGGAAAATGAAAAATCCTTGAAGTCCAGTGCACTGTTCTACCTGGGAAAGGTCAATGGGATGTGAGAACACAGGCAAATAAATCCAGAAAGAATCATGATGAGGGTAGCATACAACCAGTCTCACACTGCACCCCACCTCCCCTCCACCTGCACAAAAATAAAAAATAAAAAAACTTTCAAAAAGGATTGGTTTACATAGTTTAAAAAAAAACAGATCTCCTTTGAAATATAGCTGAAATCTAGAGTTTATTCAGTACCTACGAATTTCACTATAAGCAAAGTACACAAACCTAACAGCCTTTCACTGCCCTCCATAAATTTATCTGTATATGTCCTAAAGCAAAACCTTTCTTCCAGAACAAAGTCCACCATGTGACTAGCAAAATCATTTTTTTCCTTCATGAAATGCCTCTCATTTATACACCTAATCTTCTGTGAAAACATCCAAATCCTTCCTAGGCATAGGAGTCAGTTGATTATGGTCTTCAAAGGAGAATGAGTGGAGAGAGACCTGATGATCCATTTCCTAAAGATCACAGTCATACAACATTAATGGAACACTGGCTACTTGGGCACTCATGAGGTCACACTGGGCTAGAAATGACTCAACGGCAACTTTGGACTTTGGGTTTTGTTTTCAGTGGAGGGACTTATCTCCAGGTAGGGCATGCCTCCTGTAACTTTACAAATGAGGGTTTTAATTTGAAAGTGACACTTTTCGGAGTGCTTGGACTTCCCTGGGAACCTGATAAACTCTGCATTAGGAGACGGGGGGAAGGCAGAAGTGGGGGGCTACACAGCAAGTGTAAAGGCTTGGTCTCCTTTCCTACACAATGAAGCTTAAACAAAGCCAAGTTTGGGGCACTGGGACTATCATCCATGGGTATCCCTGAGATTGTCCAAGGTGACAGATGGGTGGGACCAATGTGGAGATGAGTTGCTTTTTTTACTAAGTGCCCTTGAGTCAATTCTGCTCAGGTGACAGAGTAGCATTTCGTGGAAGCAAATCACCATGTCTTTCTCCGTAGAGCTGCTGGGTGGACTCCAACTGTCTGCCTAACGATTACATCACCAGGACCCCTCTTACTGGTCATCGGTCCTGCTGGTGCTCCTTGGGAGGAGTCTGGTGTGAATCAGAAGCTCCCAGGCATGACCCCATCTACAGGAAGAGAGCTACTTACTAGCTTTCGGATCTTCTCCAACACCGTATCGATGACCTCAGGCCCCATAGAATGGTGGCCTCGGGCATAGTTGTTCGCCGCATCCTCCTTTCCACTAACAAGCTGCTCTGGGTGGAAGAGTGAGCGGTACTTCCCTGTCCGAATTCCATCTGTAGAAAATGAAAGGTGGGTGCACTTTGCTCAGCTCTCCTGTTTTAACCCCCTTTGACCCTGGTCCTCATCTCTCCCCCAAATGCTGAGTTAGAGGAATAAAATGTATATGGCTAAATGAACCACTTTAGACTAGGGGAAAAGGAGCGTTCACCCTGGTGGTGCAACGAATGAAGTAAGTGCTTGGCTGTTAATCAAAAGATTAGCTGGTTGTTCATTGTTCCTCTGTTCATGGCAGCTCTGTGGGAGAAAGCTAAGTCATGGTATTAGCATGAGTTGCAATTAACTCAATGGTCCCCAAGAACAAAAACAGAAAATTCAGGAAAAGATAAAATTCCATATATATATATATATATATATATATATAATATACTTTTCTTTCATACACTCTACGGCACTTTGATATTTTAAAGCAGCTATTGTTATTTACAGAATAACCACTGGCTACTATTTAGAAATATGCAAATCTTAAGGATTGGTATGTTTTGAAAGAGTCTTTATTGAAGGTGTAACAAACTCAAATGCCTACACGACTCAAATTCAGTGAACAAGCCATGCTTATCACCATTTTATCTTTCTAGGTCCTTCTTTCTCAGAAAATTGTGTGCCTAACCTAATATTCTCAACCAACATCGTGAGGCTTGCAATGGCTTTTCACTATTTTCATCCAGCAGTTTTATAATTTTCTTAACTAGAATGTCATTTAACTCTGTTTCACTCGAATTACCACCACTCAGGACTATTTTACCTTCAAAAGCTAAAACTTGCAAATTCCTTACTCTGATTATGATTTCCTTATATTCTTTTGGCTGTGCCCTCAATCCTGCCCTTAGCATCCCTCTGCTTTGCTTATCCTAAATTCTGACCACTCTAAATTTTCTAGACTTGCTGTATGCCTTCATACCGCTGTGAATTTGAAAAAGCTATTTGTTCATGAAGAGGTTTAGGGTAACTCTAGATCTAGTCATATATCCTTCCTCGGTGCTATTTCTGTACCTGGTAGCAATAATAACAAATGGTTGACATTTACTCAGGTCACACATTGGCAATTTAACTTATTCCCGCTGTTATACCTATTTACATTTCTACCATACTTTTTGGATTCTAGGCTTTTTTAGCAGAGAAATAGTGTCATCTCGTGGTGATGAGAACCACTTTTACAGGAAGGTGCGACAGTTCTCATTACGTGCCAATCTGGCAAGGCTATAAGTCTCAGTGGTTTGATGAACATTATGGAATCACCTTCCTTTTTGTGATGTGATATGTTATGAGGATTCAATCCACTGAACAAGGAGTTTCCTTGAGGGTGTAGCCTATGTCCAGTATATAAACAGATGTTCTGAAAAAAATGTTCTTTCTCTCCACTCTTCATTCTCCTGGTTACCTTCAACATCACTCAGCAGTTCTGGCTCTGGACCGCAATATAGAGGCCTGAAGAATTCACTCATCTGCCCCCTGACCTGCAGATTTTGGATTCACCAACCCCTCACCACCTGGAAGACAGGCAGAGCTGACCTGCCTGCTTTCAGGGTGTAAACTCCTATAACCACACGACCCAGCAGAGGTCTTCAGCCTATTGTCTGATCCTCTATGGGAGATTTGCCAACCCCACAACTGAGTGAGCCATTCCCTTGAAGCAAATTTCTCTCTGCACATATTTACATATGCTTAGCTGGTTTAGCTCCTCTGGAGAACCCAGACTAAGATAGAAGACAAACTTAGACTTAAGCCTAGTTCTAGTCTCTACAACTCGGGAGCTTAGACAAATTTCATGATTTCTCCAAGACTGCTACCTCATCTCTAAAATGAGAATAAAAATAACCTAACTGGCAGGATCATCAAGATAATCAAAGAAAATATTTACACAGTTCCTTAGGTAATGGATAGTAGCCTTTATTGTCAAGGGCAGGAATCAGAATTTATTCGCTTGGATACCCCCATCAGCTTGCTGAAATAAATCTTTATTAAATCATATTAAACTCTTCCTCAGAATAACTTTGCATTCATCAGCCTCTCCTTAGCACAAAAATCAATTTCATTTATTGCTCTTCAGGCTGGCGCCCTGCTCAGAACCACACACTTAGTATTAGCCTGGAGTCCTTGCCAACCCACAAGCAAGTTGGCTCAATACCACCTGCAGCTGCACTTTTTCATCACAAGAGTCCTGAATGAAGTGCTCACAACCTTTCTTTTTTCTACCTCAGGGAAGAAAAAGAAAGAAGGGAGAAAAGTAACCCAAGATTTCAGTGTTGGTGTTCTTGGTCCCTCTCTAACCTCCCCTGAAACGACTCTTTTTCTCTCAGTTCTGACTACAAATATGTTCAATTGACTTCTGCTTTTAAAATGCAGCTAAAATACCAAAGAGATTAACAGCTCAATTAAAAAACGGACAGAGGTATAGACCAGACATTTTTCCAAAGGATCTATACAAATAGCCCATAAGCACATGAAATGAGGTTCAACATCATTATTCATTAGGGAAATGAAAGTCAAACCCACAATGAGATATCGCCTCACACTTACTAAAATATATTTTTAAATAAATAAAAACAAAATAGAGTTGAGCCCTGGTGGCGTAGTGGCTGTGCGTGGGACTGTGGCCCACTGGGAGGGAGGTTCAATTCCAGCAGCAGCTCCACAGGAGCAAAGGCTGGGCCTCCTACTCCCACCACCGGAGAGCAGTGATGCCAAAAAAAAAAAAAATTTTAAATATAAAGTATTGGCGATGAGCGGAAACATTGGAATACTTCTCCATCATGGATAGGATATAAAATGATATGCTATTGGGCTGAGCCCCGGTGGCGTAAGTGGTTGAGTGCAGAACTTCAGCCCGCGAGCTTAGCGGTTCAAATCCAGCGGTGGCCCTCAGGAGCAGCGCTGGGTAGCGCCCATGATCACCAGAGGCAGTGATGCCCACACACAAAAAAAAAATAGCCAAAAAATGATATGATATTTATGAAAAAGACTTTGGCAGCTCCGCAAAAAGTAAAGCATAAAATTATCAGTATATCCTTTAATTCCATTCCTATGCATCATTTATACAAGAAAATCTGAAAATAGGGACTCAGATAGATACCAATATATCAGATTACGACAGCATTATGCACAATAGTCAAAATAGTAGAACAACCAAAGTATCAATAGATTAATGGATAATGAAAGCTAAACACTAAGCTAAATGAAATAAGCCAGATACAAAATGTGAACTATGGCACAATTTCACTTACCTGAACGAGTTGCCGTTGTTGTTATTAGGTACCATTAAAGTGGTTCTGATTCACAATGACCTTATATGTTAGTCTGGGTTGACTAAAGAAAAAAAAATTTTTTTAACTAAAGACATCAACCCAGAGATATTCACCTGTATATAAGAGAAAGCTTTATATAAAAGAGTAATTGCATATTAAGAAAACATTCCAGCTCAGTCCAGATCAAGTCCATATGACTGATATTAGCCCACATATCTGAGAGCAGTCTATAAATTCCTCTTCAGATTCATGCAGCAGGTGCAATGACTCAGATGCAGGAAGTCTTGCTGACGGTGGTGGAAGCATCTCAGTGCTGGTATAGGTCTCCAGGGAGTTCCTCCAGCTCCAGGGTTCTACCTGGGATCAATGTGACTCCATGCATCTTGTCAGCAGGAAGACGAAGCGGGGGAAGGGGGGGCGTTCTGTCTCCAGGGAGGAAGACAGGAGTTTCCAGAATCCTCAGGAGAAAGCCATGTCCACACAGAGACATCATTGGCTAGGACCTGATTGACAGGCTAGACTCCATTCCTTCATTCATATTAATAGGGGATTATGGATCTGCCACACTCTATGTACAACAGAAGGAAACACTGATTGATCATGAGACATCCACACAACTATTACGTTTGAGCCCAAGATTGCTGCCAATTTGTAAATCCTTCTTTTCAAGAATCATCTTCTCTTTCAATGCCCTCTATTTTACCAAGTATGATGTCCTTTTCCAGGGACTGGTCTCTCCTGATAACAGGTCCACAGTATGTGAGATAAAATCTTGGCTTCCTCGATTCTAAAGAATATTCTGGCTATATTTTACCCAAGAGAGATTGGTTTGGCCTTCTGGCATTCCATCATACCCTCAATATTCTTTGCTAGCACCTAATTCAAATGCATGGATTCTTCTGGGGTCTTCCTTTTTTCAATATCCAACTCTCCCATGCATATGAGGCAATTGAAAATACCATGACTCACGACATTGCACCTTAATCTTCAAAAGAACATCCTTGTTCTTCAAGATTTTAAAGAAATATTGCCCAATTCAATGCTTTACTTGATTAACTTTTAAACTGTTTTATTGACAAGTACTTCATCTATCACATAGTTCAGTATTTAAGTATATTAGACTTTGCATTTATCACTCAAATTAATTTTATATAATTTTCTTTATTCTTGAATCCCTTATTATTAGCTTCCTATTTCCCCCAACCTTTCTGGTTATAACTCTAAGAAACTATTGATCGAGTTGCTCTCTCTATATATATTTACCTATCCTGAATTTCACATAAAGAAAATCATTCAAGTAAAAAAAGAGAAACAAAAATAACTACAAGTCCTTTTATTTCTTGACTGCTGCTTCCATGAGAATTGACTGTGTGTCCAAGCAAGTTAAGATCCTTCACAACTTCAATTGTTCCTCTGTTTATTATTATGTCATCCATTGATCCATTTGTGAGAATTTTGTTTTCTTTATAGTAATTTGCAATCCCCACTGAAGACTGGATCATCAGCACATGTTTCAACTCCTCTGGGTTTTCAATAAGTAAAACGGTGTCATCTTCATATCCAAGGTTGTTACTGGGCCTTCCTTCAAACCTAATGCTGTGTTCTTCACATGGTCCAGCTTCTCTGATACACATTGCTTCTCAGCATACAGATTAAATAAGTATGGTGAAAGGACACAACCCTGATGCACATCTTTCCTGATTTTAAATCACTCAGTATTCCCTTGTTCTGTTTGTATGATTTGAGTTGTTCTGGAATTCCCATTCTTCTCGGTGCTTTTCACTATTTATTATGATCTACACAATCAAACACCTTTGCATAGTCAATGAAGCAAAAGTGCTGAACATCTTTCTGTGTTCTCGTTATCTGACTTCAGCAATGATATCTCTCTTGCTACGTCATTTTCTGAGTCCAACTTGAATTTCTAGCAGTTCCCTGAACTGCCATAATCATTGCTGAATGAATTTTAGCAAAATTTTACTGTCATGTGATTTTAGTGATATTACTTGATAGTTTCCACATTTATTCAGTCACCTTTATTTGGGATGGGTATAAACAAGGATCTTTTTCTACTGACATTTTTTGTTTGTTTGTTTTTGTGGGCATCACTGACTCTGGTGGTCGTGGTGCTACCCAGTGCCGCTCCTGAGAGCCGCACCTGGATTTGAACCGCCAAACCCGCGGGCTGCAGTTCCGCACTCAACCACTGATGCCACTGGGGCTCAGCCCAAACAAGGATCTTTTTCGATCAGTTCTTCAGATAACCACCTTCCACATTTCTTGGCATGGATGAATGGGTGCTTCCTGTGCTTTGTCAGCTTGTTGAAGCACTCCCATTAATATTCCATCAATTCCTGGGGTCTTGTTTTGCACTAATGCCTTCAGTGTAGCTTGAACTTCTTCTTTCAATACATTAGTTCTTGATTATGTTACTTCTTAAATGTCAACCAGTTCTTTTTAGAACTGTGACTCTGTGTATTCCTTCCTTCTCCTTTTGATATTTCCTGTATCATTCAATATTTTTCCTATATAGTCTTTCAATATTTCCACCCCAGGTTTGAATTTGTTCTACAGTTCTTTCCCCTTGATATATGTCGAGGGTGATTCCTTCTCTTTGGTTTCTAATTATGTAGAAAGGCATATTCATAGAGACTAAAAGTAAGGTAGAGATCACCAAGTGCTGGATTGAGAGAGAAGCTATTGTTTAATGGCTTCAGACTTTTTGTTTGATTTGATAAAGGGGCATTGATAACAGATGGAAGGGATGGCTGTACAATATTTGAATATAATTAATGCCCTGAAATGTACATTTATAAATATCTAAACTGAAAAATGCTATATTAAATATATTCTACCACAGTAAAAGAAAAAAACAAAACCGCAAAGGAGAAGACATCTACCTTTGTTTCTAAAACTCCTGCAGGCTAAACTTTGCCAACCATGAACTATCATCTCAATTGAATAATTCAGTAACCTTGCGTACATCTTTGTCTTCAGATGGGACCACCTTGGTGACACTTTAAGTTCCTTGTGCTAGATACAACTTATGACACAAAACTAAGTTTTCCTCAGGGATTTCCTTTTCATTTATCAATGCAATTATTGACATCCCCATATGTCTGCCCTCTCCAATTTCCATTTTACATTCTTCATTTCCATTCACCCAGTTTTCCTTCCTTCCTCTGGACAAATTTGTCCCCTGTGGTCTCATACAATTGATTGTTCTGAGGAGTATCTGCTCCCTAGATGACATTATTCATTTCATAAACCTGGCTTTTATATGACTGAAAGCTTCTCTTCCATTCTACCTTAAAAGGGCACCTACTGGCCATAGACTTATAGCTTCTACTGGCTCTCTATCAGACCAGTAAGTCTGGTCTTTTTTTATTTTTTTATGAATTTGAACTTTGTTTTACATTTTTCTCCCAGTCTATCTAACACCCTCTATTAGGATCCTGATCACAGCATCAGTTATGATAGCCAGGCATCTTTTGGTTCTTTTGGCCTCAGCTTCATGGAGGCTTTGGATTCATATGGTCCATTAGTCCTTTGGACTGTTTCCTTGAGTCTTTAGTTTTGCTTAACTCTTCTTTTCTCCAAATGGAAAGAGACCAATAGTTTTATCTTAGATGGCTGTTCACTCACTCCTCACCTAAGTAGGATATAGAACATTGTCTTTATAGACTTTATGCTATACCAATTGACCTATATGTCTGTCAACATTGTGGTCTATAGCCCTAAATCCAAGTCTCTCAGTCTTGGGAGGTGTTCAGGTATAACTAAGAGGTTTTCATGACTGTGCTCCATCTGATCATACTTGGGTGTATTTGCAGTACATACTAATATATTTGTAGGATATCCACTGCCATCCCTACATACTTTGCACATGGGTAGACCCTCGATATGTACTCCCACCCCTGTTCAGCTTACATAGCTACCTATGTATAATACTTATTAGTACTGTTGCTGTAGGATTGTGTCTGTCATAATATTTACCGTTGCTATTGTTAACTCTTTCATACCTTTCCGTGTCTTCCACTGGCTTGGTTATGATGTGTTGGCTTTCCCTATATTGTGTACTGTCTTTCTCTTCAGCAATGTTAGCATGTGTCTACTTTCTAGTTAGTGATTTCCTTTCCTGTGCTGGCCCAACCCTGGTAACTGTCAGAGGATGTTTACTCTTGTATGCACAATTGTTTTTCCTTGACTTTTTGCAATAGTGGTTTCATACAATATTTGCCCTTTTGTGTCTGACTTATCTCATTCAGCACTATGTCATGTGAGTTCATCCACGTAGTGCGATATTTTCATAGATTCAACACTATTCCTTAATATTGTGTAGTATGTTCCTGTGTGTGACTCATAGTTGGTTTATTCTTTCACTGGTTGAATAATTAAGTTTTTCTGTCTCATCACTCTTGTGAATGATGTGATGGACATAGGTGTGCATTTGTCTATTTAAATCATGGCTCTTTTTTCCTACAATTACTTATGGAGTTGTTAGATCATATGGTATTTCTATTTCTATCTTTTTGAGGCAGTGCCATATCTCTTTCCATAGTAGTTTTAACATGTGAGCCAGCAAAATATTGCTACCACTTCTGATCTCTGTCTTGAACATTCATTTAATGTATTCTTAATTGTTCAGCTCTATTTTAGAGATTTGTTCAAATCAATTTCCTTTCTCTATTCTCAACATCACAATCCTAGGTGAAATCCACCTCTCACAGCACTTTTGTAAATATCTCCAATATATTCCTTACCACTTTAAATCAACACCTGGGACAAAACCCCCAAATCAGTTGTTGTGGGGTCTATTCCAACTGATGGTGACCTGATGTGTGTCTTTTTATAATGAGTGATGTTTTCAGATGTAGATTCTTATGTCTTCCTTCCAAGGGGCTTGTGATTAGACTCACACCTCCAATTTTCCCATTAGAAGTCACTTGCGTAGCCTTTTGTGCCACTCAGAGATCAATCTATATATTAATTTATTTATTAATGAATAAATTAAATCTGAGAAAAAATTTAGAACTAAACTAGTTCTAACATTAACTGTTTGCTACTCTAAAATCATCAGTCACTACCCACTTCTTATCAAATGCATATTAAATATCCTATTCAAGAAGACCCTATGATCTACCTCTATATGTCAAGCAAAAAAGATGGCAAATTCTTAAATCTTCCCACCCATCTTCATGAATCAGATAAAATATCACTTTGTCCAAAAAGACTTTCCTGATCTCTTCCATCAAGGTAAGGCCCATATCCTATTTCTTTTAGAGCCTTATAAAAGTCACTTTCTCTAAAAGTTCTTCCATGACAAGCCTAAAAATGAAGTAATAATCCCATCTCCACCTATTATTGGACCATTTATTTGTTTTTTATTGGTGCACGTTCCTCTAGAATGTGGGTTCCATGAATACAGGGACAAAATATAAAAGGGATCTTCAAAAAGTGTGTGGGGAATAAAAAGATAATGAAATGTTCAAAAAAAAAAGAAAAAGAAGGAAATGTTCCAGTGAGCTTTTTCAAGCCCCCTTCCATGTTTGCCTGAGTGTGTGTGTGTGTGTGTGTGTGTGTGTGTGTAAAACCCAAACCAAATTCACTGTCACCAAACTAATTCTAACTCATCCAGCCCTACAGAACAAATCCCCAAGGCTATGGTCTTGACAGACTCAGATTGCCACCTTTCTAACAATAGAGCAGGTTGGTGAGTTCGAGCCACTAACCACTTTACAGCTGAACAAAAAGGACTCCTGCCTTATATTTTATGGGTGGTGATATAAGAGGGGCTTCAAAAATTCATGAACAATCGGTCCGGCCCAATCAGTGTTGAGGGTCCTGTCGGTGGCCCCTGGAACGGCCGAGCTATCAGCTTAGTGCCAGGTTCAGACCTTCTGAAGCACTCTTAAGGCTGGGAGCAGCCTCCGTCCTGGTGGAGACCGAGTTTGAGGAAGAGGCAGTGGTTTGGGGGAGGAGGATGGGGGCTAATCAGTAATCAGTTAGTGGTGCTGAACATGCATGACATGTGCTGCATGAACCTCATCCATTGGAATTGGAGTTTTTCATTCAGGAATTGAAGTATATGGAAGAGAATTTACCTATGGCAATATTTGAAATTTCCCCAGGAAATGCTTCTGAACTAGGAGAAATGTTTAAATTTTGTTTTGTTTTGTTTTTGTTTTTGGGCATCACTGCTCTCTGGTGATGGGTGTAGGAGGCCCAGCCCCACTGCTGGAATTGAACCTCCGTCCCAGTGGGCTGCAGTCCCGCACACAACCACTACGCCACCGGGGCTCAGCCCGAGAAATGTTTAAATTTAAAGAAGCTGTTGTTTTAGGGAGTACGGATTTCCTAGATGATATAGAAAAAATGTAGAAGAACTGGGAAAAAGAATAAAAAGGCAATGCATATCATTTGAGGCACAAAAACTGCAATCCTCTTCCCTTGGGTGGGTTAGTACCCCATTCCCTCTCTACACATCACCATCTGCCCCACCCCTCACCCCACCCCATCCCCCATTCCAGTTGGCTACCATATGTAGCGCAGGATTTGGTCTGACCCCTGCCATACTACCTGGGCCTCTCCCCAGGCAATTACTGTACAGTAGCTTTTTCCCTGTACCCCTTTTGCATTTTTTAAAATTAAGCTTACTCAGCAGACTCACGTTATACCTGTCCTTTTGCGCTTGGCTAACTTCACTTTGCATAATTTCCTCCAGTTCCTCCCATGCAATGATGTGCTTCATGCGTTCATCACTGCTTTTCAGTGATGCATAGTTCTCCATTGGGAGGGTAGAGGGATGGTGGAATAGAAAGGGGGAACCAATTTCAGGGATCTACATATAACCTCTTCTCTGGGGCATGGACAACATATAGTGAGTGAAGGGACACATTGGACAGTGTACAATATGAAAAAGTAATAACAATTTGTAAATTATTAAGGATTCATGGAGGAGGGGGAGAGGGGAAGGAAGGAAAATATGGGGAGCTGGTACTGGGGGCCTAAGTGGAGGGAGGATGTTTTGAGAGTGATGTGGCCTGCATACAATTGATGTATGTATGGATCGTAATGGAGTTGTATGAGCCCCGAATAAAATGATTAACTTTAAAAGGGGGGCCGAGGGCAAAAGAGAAGCTTATACCAAGGGCTCAAGTGGAAAATATTTGGAAATGAATACGGCAACATGTGTACAAATATGCTTGATACAAATGATATATTGAATGTTATAAGAACTGTAAGAGCCCCAATAAAATTATTGGGGGAAAAACCCACAATCACTTTTCTTCAGTTTTATCAAAGCATGGTGTAATATAACAGTCTTCAAGCCAGGTCCTCCTATGTAGGCTGACCCGCCTGGAAACCCATAGAGGAGCAGGGTCTCAGTTCCCAAGATCATCAGAAATAATGTTTTCCAGTTGTCTCAGGCAGGTCCTTTGAAAGGATCACTCGACCTCCCAAAGAGATCATGACCCACTGGGCTGAGAACCACTGTTTTAGCATCTTCTTTCCCCAGTTTCTGGACTTAAGTAACATTTTCTTCCTTCATCAAGATGATCTTTCTTATGATGATGACAACATGGACAAAAGTGCTTGACACAACAGATGGGTAGATGGATGGATTGATGGTGAAAAGAGTTGTATAAACTCCCAATAAAATGATTTTTAAAAGAAAAAAAATATCATGGGAAGTGAAATTAAAATATAATGCAATTTTTCCTGAAATATTTTCATATATACACAGAGTGCCACAATAGGACCTAATCCATAAACACACATGTAGCTTTTGTATTTATTGAAGAAAATGAGTACTTTCTCCCTGAATCCTTGAACGCTGTGCTTCTTTGTCTTAGATGGGTCAGGACTCTTTCCTTAGACTGTGTTCTGGATAATTAGGAAATTTCTCCCATTTATCTCATTTCTGATTCCCTCAACCTCTGACGTTGGCCATTATTTAAACTCTGTGTTTTCCTAGCTTCTTTGGATTGGCATAAGTTTACAATCTTTGCCACAAACAGTAGGACATATGTCTCACATTGCTACATCAACTTTATTTACCAAATTCCAAAGCAATGCTTCCACCTCACTTAGGTTTCTGGAACACCTGAGTCCAGCTAAATGTTCACAGATGAAAATTCACATATTCTCTTGGGGCCTGTATAAATCAATACATTGTAAGTTGCGTAATAGAACCTCTCTTTTAGGATTAGGGTTAGGATTAAAGTAAAAAAAAATTGTATATAAAAAAGAACCTCTTTTAGCCTCAATACTAGTCTGATGCTCTTAAAGCTATCAATATTAAATGATATGTTGTTATTTCACCACATCTTACAGAGTAATACTGAATTTGTATTTACTAGGCATTTGGGTCACAACAATTCTTAATTTTAAATTTCTAACTGAACTCTTTTTATCTTTTAATTCATATTGACATCAATTCTACATGCTCCATCAATTTGTTACATGATTCTGCCTTTGCTTTGATAAGGAAATGGGCTCCAATTTACTATAGATAGGCTATATTTAACAAAGATCTTCACAAAAACTTTTTTATCTCATGTGTTCTTCTACCTATTTCCACTGAACCCATCCCAACTCATAGTGATCCTACAGGTGGAAACAGAACAGTCCCTTTGGCTTTCTGAGACTGTCAATCTTTACTAGAGCAGACGGGCTCATCTTTCTCCTTGGAGAGGCTGGTAGGTCTGAAATGCATAACCCATGACACCACCTGGGATCCTTTGTGTTCTTCTAGCACCTTGCTATTCCCACCCCAAGATATGGTGTCTATCTCCCTTTCCCTTCAACCACAAGAATAGCTGATGTGACACTCTTTGTCATGTAAGGCTAGGTTGTAAAAATGTCATGTACTCATGGAATGTTTGCTCTTGGAATCCTGCCCTGTAATTCATAGTGTGAATCATATCAGGAAGGAATGAAGTTCTGCCCTATCATATTAAGTCATCAGTCAACAAACAGCACCAACTTGCCAGTCATATAAAACAGCCACTTTGGAAGTGAATCTTCTAGCTGTCTCTTGAGTCTTCTTAGCTAACAACACATACAACCAAGAATAGTGGGCCCCTCTGAGCCCTGCCCATGTTTCATATTTGTGAACAGATGAGGCATGCTGTAGTTTGAAACCTCTGAAGTTTAGGCTTGTTACACAGCAATAATTAACTGGATGTGGGTGGTTCACTGGTAGAAATTGTGTATTCTATGTGGGAGATCTAGGTTTGATTCCACCACCTGTCTAACAGCAGGGGCTTGTCAATTGCTATGATGCAGAACCAATTTTAGCAGAACTTAACATACTCAGACTAGGATGAAAGGTGTGACAATTAACTTCCAAAAAGCAGCTAATGAAAATCCTGAGGAAAACAATGGTCTTAGCACCAAAAGATCACTGAGGATGACACAAGACTAGGTAATGTCTTATTCCTTACCATTATTGCTGTGTAATAAACCTAAAATTCAGTAGTTTAAAACAATACCATTGCTAGTTTGTCTCAAGACAGCTAAAAGCACATAGTATCTACCTTTCTCTCTAGTTGTTAAGTCAATAAGACTCCTCTTTGTCTAGTAGTTCTCTACTTCCACTTAAAAATTTCTTGTACAAGATTCTACAAAGTCTGCTTTTTAGAAGATTTATTTGGCTACTTACTTTTAGAATTATTTTCAAATATTTCACTCTTTCTTTCTTGTTTGTTTGAAATAAACTGTCACTAAAGAGTCCGAATCCATTCCGACTTTTCCTTTTCTCATCTTTTTTAGACCATTGTTTAGGTTTAAGGAATAAGGAATCTGGAGGGATCTGAGTTTGTTTGTTTTTTTCCACTTGTTTGTTTTTAAAGAAATGTGTGTGTACACTACATAGCTCATCTCAAGGATTTTTTTTAAAATACCCTGCTAAACCCTCCAAATTTTTGTGCTCCCCCGACTCTCTCCTTCTCCTTATTCCTGCCCCAGCCCCTGTATTTTAATCTTTCTAAACAAGTAATGCCAAATACTCAGAATCTTTGCCAGCAATCTTTAGCAACTAACTCTCAAATTCAGAAAAAGGCTTCAGTGTTCTGTTAGAACAGATGCAGATAAAAAAAAAAAGGATGATTGTGTCTCATCACTTTGGGGTGTGCTTGCCATTTGGTTATGTCAATTACCCTAAATGACTATTAGACATCATCCTAAATGTGGAAAGGTCCAAATGATCTAATTCAGATAGATTATTCTAATCTGAGAATCCCACCATTGATACTTGTCTGTTTTGATTGGGGATCTGATTCGGTGCTGGAGTTTAACATTTACAGTACCTATAACAGTTGGTTCCAGGTCCATGAAGAGAGTTCTGGGCACATACTTCCCAGATTCTGTCTCACAGAAGAAGCTATCAAATTCATTCATATGCTCCATTTTAACATTTTCCAATCGGTCCATCTTCATGTCACAAATGACACCATCTGGCTGTATCCCATGTTCCAGGCAATAGAGTTCCCAAAGAGCATCCCCAATCTGGACACCAGCTTGGCCAATGTGAATAGAAAGGCATTCCCTCTGGAAGAAGCCGATGCAAAGTAGAATTTAACAAGAAATTGAGATAAGATGAGCTAGGTTACTCAGAACTTCTAGTTAATATTAAAAGAAGATATGCAAGCTTAAACTAACAAGAGAAAAAAATTTATAAGGAAACCAACAATCAGAGCATATGTCTTGGCTTCAGAAACAACTGAAAACAAAGGTTCAAATTTCACTGAGAGGGTTTTTTTCAGCAACAGAAATCAAGCACCTACTGAGTATTGAGCTAAGAATAAACTTAGCTAGTTGTTTATTTGGAGGTGAGGGGGAACATCAGGGTTTACCTTTGTGAAACATAAAATTGCAGATGCAGTAAAGATGTTAACTTTTAATTCCTTAAGGTTTTATATTGACTCCATGTCTTCTAGGTCACAATGAGTCAGGATTGACGCAATGGTAGTATATAGTATATAATAAAAAAAAGCATTAAAGGAACACTTCCAGATATATGGACATCTTTAACATAAGATACAGTGATAACAATAAGGTCTCAATGAAAGTAAAAAAAAGTAGTGTCTATTTGCTATTGAAAACATTGTATGTACCTTGAGTTTTTAATGTAATAGATTTTATGGGCATTGGTTTTGTAATTACTGGTTGTACAGTCCATCAATTACTCCGTGGACTACCTATCAATGAAATAGTTACCCTGTGAAGGGAAATAAAAAGTTCAATTAAAAATTTTGTTTTAATGTCATTAATTTCTGATTTTACTTCTGTTGCATTTTGATTGTCAGAAGTCATGGGTTAAGTATACAAAGGGCACAGGGAGGAACCTATTTTCTGCATCATTGGACTGTTCAGGTGTTGATTTAATAAGCCAATAGGCAGCCATGCAAATTCCAGAGGCCACACTCTCTCAAAGCCTGAGACTGATTTACAGAAAGGTCTCAGAGCTCCTAGGTCAATACAGTTCTGGCCCGCAGTTTGCACACACCACCTGCCACTCATACTCTTGCAATCTGACTTGGACTCTGTTCATCCCCCATGGAATTGAAACTCTTTTACTTTGTCGCCTTAATTCACAAGGCATAGCACAGGCTTCTCTGCTATTGAAAAAATCCAGTTAATTACTTTGGTAGAACTTCCGTCTTATTTCTTCTCTGCATATCTGTCAGTCTCTTGTAACAAAGAATGCAAACTTAGTTCCACAGATATTTCATTTAGTCCCAGCTACAACACACCGCAGTTTGAGAAGGCTGTTTACAACCTTATCTGCTAAGCACAGGAGCTTTGGTGACAAAGCAGCCCCACTACTGAATTTCAACCCTAAGGTCAACAGTTTGATTCCACCAGCTTTTCTGCAGGAGATAAATGAAGCTGTCTAAGCCTCTCACGATTTAAAGTCTCAGAAACACACTGGGCAATTCTTTCTTGCCCTATAGGGTCTCTCTGAGTTGGAATCAAATCAATGGGAGTGAGTTTGGAGTGTTTGAATTCGCAAAGCACACTTCACTCCTCTCCCCTCCTGTTGAATTTAAAACAATATAGATAGAGCATTTACAACAATCAAATCAATCTTTAGTTCGTCTAGATTCAGTGAAAACTCAAGAAATAGGTAGGGTATAGTGCATGGAGCACTCAGTGTTCACATATCATTATAATATCGCCATCCATAAAGTCTGCTCTTAGTTGTCATGCAGAAGAAGAAAATGTTGCCTGTTCTTGTGAAAGTGTCAGGATGATCAGTATGTGTGAATCCATTAGTACCTCTATTTGGCAATGCTTTCCAAACTAGGGGCTCATCTTCCAGCGCTCCATTAGACAGTATTCTGATCCATTTTCAGTTCATTCTAGGGTTTTCACTGGCTAACCTGTTTTTTAATGTAGCTTCGTAGGTCATTCTTTGAGTCTGTCAATATGTAAGCTCCACTAAAACCTGCCCACTGTAAGTGAGCCCTGCTTATCAATTTGGTAGCACTGTGGTGACTTGATCCTAGAAGCTCTGCCACTGGTCTTCTATGTACCAGAGAAGTCACTGTACAGTATGCATGTAGATTTACTTCACCGAGTTCCTTCCCAACTTGGACCCAATCAGGCACTCTCTTAGCAAGTGAAATTAGGATGCACATGTGGTATTTTACTCATGTGGTTTAGACAGCCGATCGTCTGACCTTAACTTAGTAGGATTACTTGGCCCAAGAAGGATTAACCTGGTCCTTTTGCTTTAAAAAGCTGGCGCGTTTATAACGTAATGCTGTTCAGGTTTGTAAGCAGTTGCCTGCATGCTCTTCTTCTTTGGGTCTTTCCAGCCTTCCCAAACAGCTGTCACCAAGTCAGTTCAGATTAATGCCAACTCCATATAAACCAAAACAAAGCATTGTCTAGTCCTGCACCCATCTTCATGATCTTTGGTACATGCAAGTCTGTCGTTGTAGCAGCTGTGTGGAAGTGCCTTCCAACCTACGAGACTCATCTTCCAGGTACAAACAGCAGTCTGCTGTGTTCCACAGGAGTTTCTGTGGCTAATTTGGAGACATAGAGCTCCAGAGGGTTCTTCCTGATCTTCGTCTAGAAGTGCCTCTGAAAGCTCCACCGTAGGTGACTCCACTGGTGCTTGAAATGCTGGTGGATGCCCTTCCCGAGTCACAGCAACACACAAACCACCACAGTATGACAAACTAACAGATGAGTGTTGGTCTTCTCAACAGAAATCAACGTTTGTAAACTGTGAAGTGGACACCAACACAGTGGGCAGTTCTTTCATGTATCAGTCATGATACATTAATAAGTGTTGCTCTAAAATTTGTCTGACAGTGATGCCCCCCAAAAAACAAAACAAAACAAAAAACATATCTGAATTTCTGTTAAAATATAATTTTTTAGCGAAATGTTTTTATTTTTAAATAGTTGTAGAGTCACATGCACTTGCAAGGAATAAGTGGTCCTGTGTACCCTTCACCCATATTCTCCCATGGTGACGTCCTTCAGGGACAGACTATTGGTTTTCATATACAGTGACACATCAGTCACTACTACAGGATCCCTCGTGTTGAAAATAATGACTTTTTAAAATCAAAACAGAATTAAAAATACTCAAAATGTTGGATAGAGAGCCCAATGGAGTAGGAAGGTCAAAGATAGAAAGGAAGTTGGAAAACTGCTTCCATTTAAGAGTTTAAAATATTAGGATACTAGAAATCACTGTGGCGCACAAAGGTCTAAAAGTGCCCATGATCTTAAAAGAAAGCCCCCGGAATTTTAAAATTACATTCATTATTGTACCCAAGCAAGCAAGCTCAAGGGAGCTCAAAGATAACAATCTGTGCACTTTACCCTGCCACGCGTTTATGAACCTCATAAGACTATCCTGGGTCTGAAGTCCCTGGAAATGCAAAACGCTTAACTAAATAGTAAAGCAACTGATCTCTTCAGAAAAATTGGCTCACAAGCAAAGACTTAAGAAAGTGGCGGGTTTTGTGCCAGTGCTTCTGTGAAAGACAGTGAATGACTTCCAAGTCAACTAAACATTCTCTTAAAAGAAGCAAAGCTATAGCTGACATTAAAACTTATTCAAAGCTTCCAATTCATATGGTTTTGAAAAGAAGCAAATTTCTCTTTTACAAACCACTCTCTCAGATTAAGACTTTAAGAATTGCTTAGTAAAGGAAGGGGTCAGATAGGACGAGGAAAACTCCCAGCAGTAGCAAAGCAGCGCTGTCAAAAATTGGCAAGTATCGTAGGAACTTACCATGCTGTCTGAGTCCTCACCACTCTATGATACTGACTGAAGAGCACTCCCAGGATAATTTATACTAGAATCAGGAAATGACTTCACCGGAGCATGAAAGCGTGTTCTTCCCTTAAAGAAGTACAGTCTCTTTTTAGCTTATATATTCTCTATTCTCAAAGCAGCAGTGAGTCAATGTAAAATGTAAAATGTTTCTGCATGACTACAAAGAAATAAATTATAACTTATCGACACCTGTTTTCAAGGTATATCAAGAGCAGTGGTTCTCAACCTTCCTAATGCCACCACCCTTTAATATCGTTCCTTATGTGGTGCTGATGCCCCACATCCAACCATCACATTATTTTTGTTGCTACTTCATCATTATAATTTTGCTACCGTTATGAAGCTGGGCCACTGCTGTGAAAGGGTCGTTTGACCCTGAAAGGGGTCGCAACCCACAGGTTGAAAACCACTGACCTAGAGTGAAAACCACTGACCTAGAGTGATCCCCCAGGGGGGGATCAGTCCTCTGATATACTCACAGCAAGAGTCCAACAGGCAGTTCTGTAGCGATAATTATTATTTATTATAACACCGATATAGAGATCGCGAGAGAGAAAAAAGAGCATTAGAAGTTACATATATATCCTTTCATGGTGCATGCTCACCTCCACCCCGCTAGATGGTTCACGTGGAGAGGGAGACAGGAGAGCGGCAGCCTGGAGGGATGCAGGTTTGAGAAAGGCAGGCTAGAGAGAGACTCTATCTTATGTCCCATCCCTAAATACCCTCTGGAGCTAAGCCAGGCCCCTAATTACCGGCAAGGGCACATGTCACAGGAAGGGGTTGTGCCATGTGCACACATTATAGGAAAGGGGAGTATCAGGGTCCCATGTGAGGAGACAAGACCCCAGACTCCTGGATGTGGCTAAACAGGTTAGGCTAGAGATCATTAACATTAGCATGTGAATCCGCCCACAGGCTTCCAAGGAAGGGAACCATCATCCTAACAGCAGAGGAGTTAGCTCTGTAGTGAGACAACACAAAAGTCTTAGATAACTAGGAGTTTCGGGAAGACTAGCTAATTCAACTTCTTATAACAAATTCTGGTAAACAGTTTGCCTAATATTTGGAGCATTATAATTGTGGAAAAGTTCTGTCTTCCTCTGACAAAAATATATCTTTTTAAAACATCATGCTCTTGTATAAATTTATTATGTGGCTTGGTGGAGAAAAGAGATTAAATTTAATGCTGTAGAAAATCATATTTTATTTTTGCATGAGTAATTTATATGCGTATCTTTTATTTTATGCACTCAAATAATTTCTATGTATATAGTAAAACCAAGAAAGTCTCCTTTTAAGCTCTCTCTCCCACACATCCTCCTCTACCACCACCTGCTCTAATAATGGGGACTTTATTTTTGTTTTTATTGTTAGTTTTTTAATTGTATTAAGATCATCATATTCAATATGATTCTCTCTTTAAATATTTGTTAAGATTCCATGTATAGCCTGCTAAGTGGTCAAATTTTATAAATGTGCCATGAATTCATGAAAAAAATGTATAATAGCAATTGTTAGATGCAATATTATTTGCACACACACACACACAAACACACACACATACTGGGTCACATGATATATTGTCCAAATTTTAAATATCAATTATTTTTAAAAGTTGAATCTTTTTATAAGTGTGGATTTACCTATTCTTTTTCTATCAGTTTTCAAAACATACTTGAGATATATTATTAAGAGCATATAATCTTTAAATTGTTTTATTTTTCACAAAATGAACATTTTTAGCATTTGAATCATTATTTACTTATGATTTTATCTTAAAGTCTTTTTTAATGTTTTGTTTGTGTCTATGAAGACCTTTTCTTGACTTGTACAGTAGTGGTGGATATTTGTTCTTTTGTAATTAATTAACTTCATGCAGCATAATATTCTCAAAGTTCACCCAGGTGTTGTTCTGGTTCATCATTTTTCTTTAACTTTGCACAGTATTCCATTGTATATGTATACCAAAGGTTATTTATTTATCCATTCTTTGGTGGATGTTTAGGGTGTTTCCATAACTTCACTATTGTGGCTAATGTTGCAATCTTAAAATCTTTGTCATTAGGTATTAATAATGTTATGTATTATGTAGGACCTTTTGACTAGGTTTTACTATTTAGTTTTCTGTTTGGGCTAGGGTTTATGTGATATTATTTCTCATGCTTAGAAACACAGGCAAGTGCCTTTGCATAGTCAATGAAACACAAGTAAACGTCTTTCTGGTATTCTCTGCTTTCAGCCAAGATTCATTGACATCAGCAATGATATCCCTTGTTCCATGTCCTCTTTTGAATCTGGTTTGAGCTTCTGGCAGCTTTCTGTTACTGTATTACTGATAACAAAGGATATACTCATTGAGGACCCAGTTATTATTTTTTCTTTTAAAAAGACATCTTATTAAGCTATAATTGACATATCATAAACTCAATAGTTCAACTATATTAAGAAGAGTTTTGCAGTCACTACCATAATCAACATTGGAATATTTTCTTTCTTCATATCAATTGGACTTTGGCTGGAATATAACACATTTCTGTCAGATTTCCTTTTGAACCCTCTTTCAATTTATCTTAAAAATTTTTTTTAATCATTTTATTGGGAACTCTTACAGATATAACATTTCATTGTTCAATTACATCAAGAAGTATTCTACAATTGCTACCACAGTTTCAAAACATTTTCTTTCTTCTTCACCTCCTTGATATCAGTTCCCCTTTATCCCCTCCTCCCCACCCTACCACCCAAGAACCCTTATTTTTTATTTTTTGTCATATCTTACACCATCTGATATGTCCACTCACATACAATCCTTTTGTTCGATTGCCTTAAATGGGGTTATACAGTCATCAATGCTATCAGCTCCTTCTGGCTTCTCTTACCCCACTATCTTCCTGCACCCCCAGAGAACCATTACTCCTATGAGTTTTTCTGAAGAGCTACCCATATTGGCTTTCATGTATCAAATGATCTTAAATATACAAAGGAACAAATGCAAGTCTGACATGAGAAATGAGGTAAAATAAATAAAAACCATAATAGTAAGAGGATAAAATCGTAAAGAACTCGAAGACAATTCTGTGTTTCATCAGTGTTATACCACACCCTAAATTTATCACCCCTTCCATGTGACCCTTCTGAGAGGGGCTGTCCAATTACCTTACAGAGGGCTTTTGGGTTTCCACACAGTCACATTAATTAGGTTGCTTGCTTTTGAATTTCTGATACCTATTCCTGTAGACACACCATAATCACACAGACTGATACGCTTCTTCCATGTGGCTTTGTTGCTTTTCTGCTACATGTTCGCATGTTTGACTACAACCTTTAAGACCCCAGTTGCTATATCCTCTAATAGATGGGAACCATCAGCTTTCTTCACCCCATTTACTTATGCACCCATTTTGCCTTCAGCAATAGTGTCAGGAAGTTAAGTATCATACAGTGCCACATTGTTAAAACAAGCTGTTCTTGTACTGAGGTAAGATGGGCCTAATTATTGAAACTTAGACATCTAGTCAGAACATGAAGGTTAAAGGTGATAGTTTTGAAGGACAGTTACAACATAATATTCTGTATTCTAGTCTGTTGAATAATGTCTAAAGTCTTAAATTTTTTTTGGGGGGGCGGATCACTGCCCTCAGGTGGTGGGAGTAGGAGGCCCAACCTTTGCTCCATGGAGCTGGAATCAAACCTCCATCCCAGTGGGCTGCAGTCCCACGCACAACAATTGCACCACCGGGGCTCAGCCCTAAGTTTTAAAATATTTGAAAAACCATCTAAGTCTCTTCCCTCCTGAAATGTAGAAGAACAAAGGAAGATAGAAACTTAATGAAGAAATTAATCCAAAAGATAAATGGTTCACATTAACATAGCCTCTTCGAAATTCAGGGCAGAGGAACTAGAGGATGTTCATTTATGACTACTGACCACTGTGACCCCAAGACCACAGTACAAACTCAGAATGTTGCTGTTGTCTAAAGGAAAAAAGGAGAACAAAGTTCAAAGTCAAGAGAGAGGATTTACTGATCAGAAGAAACTAGAGGAATCCTTAAGATCATTGCTGTGAGAAAATCTTCTAACTTGTCAATGAAGACACTCCCAGAAACCACCTCCCAGACAAATAAAAGATGAGATATTAAAGCCAACAATGTGAAGAATGCACTTCTCAAAGCAATCAGCTGTAGAAAACTGAGAGAGCAATGTTTGCCCAGAAATGAAGATGAGAAGACAAGAAGGGACAATGTGTTAGTCCGGGTAGACTAGAGGAACAAATTTCAAAGCCACGCATATGGATATAAGGAATGGGTTTATATTCAAGGGGAACAGCACATTGAGAAAACATCCCAGCCCAGTCCAGCTCAAAGTCACAAGTCCAATATTAACCCATATGCCTGAAATCGGTCCATAAAGTCTCCTTCTGACTCATGAAGTCATAGGTCAGTGGCTACAGAGTCCCGGCACCAACAGGGGTCTCCCCATGTCTCCTCGCTTCCAGGGCTCAGGGTCCATCAACAGCATCCTGTGGTGGCAGAAGCAACTCATCCCTAGAAGAGGCCTCCATGTGGCTGCCCCAGCCTCAGAGGTCCGGTTCCACCAGGTCGAAGCTGTGTGGTCTCTCCACTGGCTACTCCAGCCTCCCAGACGCCGCCATTCTGTGTTGCCTGTGATTAAGCGTCTCTGAGACTAACTCCCAACAACTGGGGAAGATAGCTTCTCATCTTCACGGGGGAAATATTGTGAGATTTCCCAGGAGTCTCAGGTGAAAGCCATGCCCACACTGAGGCCTCATCGGCTACTCAATGGCTATCTCCAGATTCATAGGCTAGACTCCACCCCTACATCTCAATCATAAAATTAACATAAGCACATGACTGCCACAGACAGGAAAGTGGAGGACTGAAAATGGGAGTTCAGGAAGGAAATACCAAGCTGCTGATGTGTTGTGGAGGGGACTATAGCTTATGTCTTGTGTGGGCTGGGGGAGGGGGGTGCGCAAGGGGAGCGTGCGGAATTGTGTATGAAGTATTGACTTGGAACACTAACTTGGTCTGTAAACTTTTACCTAAAGCACAATGAGATATTTTTTAAATCCAAAAACATATTCTCTTACAGATATAGAGACTTGAAACAATTATTTGACAGAATTCATTGAGGACCAGACCAGAAGAAAGGGAGAGTTTGCCCTTTCTTCTACCTGATACTACAGCCATTACGTATGATGCTAACTGCATTCATTCAAGTTTTATTTCAGTCCATCTAAGTAATCTGACTTGGGGATGCCTCACTGTCTGAGAAAGGAACTCTGGTGGCAGAATGGGTAAGTGTTGGGAGTGCTAACCAACCAGCCACTCCTTGGGAGAAAGATAGGGCTGCTCCCAGACAAGGACAGTCTCAGAAACCCTCTGGAACAGTTCTATGCTTTCCTATAGGTGTTTGTGAGTTGACTATAATTGTTGCGCAGAAACTGTCTTCCAAATGCCCTGCTCTGGTCAGTGCCAAGAAAAAAATAACCCTGCGGTCTCTTGTGTGTTAAGGAACCAGATTTATGTCTAATCCTGTTGATGCTTATTCTGAAGTATAACCTTCGGGGATCTGAGTTTTAGGAGGAAGGAACTCCTATCGGTGCCATGGCCAAAGGTTTCTCTCATTTGTCCCCCTGCATCCATGAGAATAGATCTAAGATGTTAAATTAAAATTTTAAGATTCTGGGCTTAGCAGGTGCCGCTACTATATGAGGGAGCCGCAAAAGGTTCAAGAAAAAATTGAAATAAAAGAAAATACATTTTCCCCCCACAAACTGCTTGAAAACCCCTTGATAAAAGAATGGCTAGCCTCCACTAAATTTTCTGGGGGGTTGCTTTCTACAAAAATTGACAGGTAATTGTTTTCTATGGTATTCGTCAATAGTTTTCAGATGTTCTTTTTTGCTTTGATCTTAACTTTTTGTTTTATTCAGTCAGCTGGTGAGCAAGTAGTATCCATTGTACTGGAAATGGAAGCTTTCTTGCTCACTTCCTTGAGTGCGTCTCTTCGTAACACAGTCTCTGCCCTTCTCTGGCAGATGCAATCCACCCACATGTACTGTGACTACCATTAGATTTGGAGTTACCCTTACCACTCTCTCTTACACTTCTTCTTAATTCTATCTTCTTCTTTACCTCACTCACTGTCCTCCTATTTGATGGATGATTGGGTTTTCTCTATTGGGCAATTACTCCTCTAGTTGTTTACAGTTAAAACATTTTTTCAGTACTTCTAGCTATGTCTCTGAAAATATCAGCATATTCCAGATATGTGTATGTTACTTCGATGTTATATTTTACGCACTTTTAGAGATAATTTTCTTCTATGGACCATACAAAGCACTTTAACCTCAATTATCTTCAACACTGGTAAAGACAGAACTTTAGTGACATACTCTTTTTAAACTCATTTTTACACTATATATCAGGTACTATTTAGGCATAAAGATAAATTATACTGGGTTTTTTTTTCCTGTTTTTGTTACGGTCATTTTCCACACTACTGTATCTTGTGTTTCATTTCTTTTTTTTATTGGATTCATTGTTAGTGTTGCTGGATTATCCATTCAAGCAATTCTTTCAAAAAGGTGACTGAAAGTCCAACTGTTAACCTTGTGGTGAGGAGTCAGTACCCTCTACGACACCAGGGCTCTGCTTTCTTTGTAAGTAGTGGGAGGGGTTGTTTCATTTTTAGTCTCCCTGAAAAGTTTCACTATTTTCTTTTTGCCAAGATGTGTCTGTTTGAAAATAGATCTTGTTTTATACATGATGGGCACTTTTTAATGTGCCAGTAATATATTTTCTAAGACCTGGACATATTAACTCTTTTGTATGTCTTTGTTCATGTTCTCTTTTTCAGTATGCCTACTTCCTCTCTTGGAGTTCTTATTGAGATAAAATTTAAATTTTAGTTCTTTCCTCCTCATCCATAACTCTCTCTCACACTTCCCTTTTCTTGACTATTTGCACTGTATTTTTGGAAGGTTCCTCGGCTAGAATAGTTTTGCTTCACAGTTGTCTTCGTTCTGCTATTGAACCTGTCTTTTAGTTTATTTTTATCAAATGGACAAATTTTAACTTATTTTCCCATGGACTTTTTGGTATCTCCACTCTCCCTTTAAAATCTCCTTTTCTTCTAGTACTGGTGGTTTTGCCTTATTTCCCTGCTTGTCTTAGACCACTTGCTCCTTCCCAATTTTCTGTCACCGGCATCTGATCTTAAACGAGGAGAATTAGAACTGACTATCAACCAGAGTGGGCTTTTTTTTTTTGGAGGGGGGGGGGCATGGTTTTTAATATGCCAGTCATATATTTTATAAGACCTGGATTCACCTGGATCCTTCATGGAGAATCGCATGGTTGCATCATGGCTATGCCTTGGGCTGCTAACCACAAACCAGCAGGCTGAAAGCCCAACAAATGCCCCCAAAATTAATCTGAATTTTGAGCATTTTCATTTGACAGGTAGAGAACCTGTGGTCCTACTGCTCATTTAAATTTGTTGTTGCTGTGAGGTACCCTTGAGCTCATGTTAGTCATGGTGACCTGATGTTCCACAGAATGAAGCCCTGCTTACTTCCTCATCCTCCTCACAGTCTGGGTCTGGGTCTGCAGCCCATGGCTGCACTACTCTGCCAGTCCATTTCAGGAGGGAGGCTCTTTTTATTTATTTTTACTTTTGCTGACTCTCTACTTCTACAAGTATAATGTCTTTCTCCGGGGATGGAGTCTTCCTAGCCACATACTCCAGTGTATGACACGGAACCGTTAATATCTGCATTTTTGTTTTTTCTTTCTGGAACCTTGTGGCATATTTAATATCCTGTTCCAACATCATGATTCAAATGGGCTCTGGTTGTCTTTATTTTGATCTTCAGACAGTTAATCTTTCACCACCTGCCTGCCAGTTTGTGGTACCCTGGTGACTTGGGTGTTGCTGTGATGTGAAAGCCTTGCCGTGGGTATTACAAAGACCTGCAAGGTCAGCCAAGATGAATAGGCTTCAGCAAAACTTCCAGACTAGGAATAGACTACAAAGAAGAAATAGGCTATCCACTTTTGAGGAATTAACCATTGAAACCGAATGAATAGCTGAAAAACAGGGTAAGATATACTGCTGGAAGACGAGCCCCTCAAGAATACCTCAAAAAGCATTTGAGTCATTGAAATCAAATGACTGAAGTCTTGATGAGTGATGGGATGACATCAAGAACATCATATATGTATTAGTGCCTCGGGTCTTGAAATCTTGTTCTCAAACAAGCATGCATCTAAGTGAGGCATCAACTAACTCCTCACAGGAGAAGCATATGCCAACCAGCCTGTGTGATCTGGGGAGTATAAAAATATAATCCAAAATCTAAAACTATAAGTGACATCAGAGCTCATTCTGTAAATACATGGTTTACAGAGGGCAATAGGTGACAGTAGAAGCCTAAAATCAATCTGGGGGGTCAGCACATGGAATGAACCTCCAGTGGACTCCTTTCTGACCATAGAGGAGGGGTGTGAATAGTGCAGCTGTCTGACAAAAGTCACTTTAAAGTTCATTAGGGCAGACATTGTTAGGTTAAGACCTAATAGCTCATCATCTGATACCTTTTGGACCCATTTTAAAGCATGCTCTCTCTCTCAAGAAAAAATACATGTGGATTAAATGCCTGGTGAATCCCTTCTGACCGTGGACTAGGAATATGAATAGCCTTGCTATCATGCAGAATGCATTGGAAAGTGGATTGTTGCAGATACAGTTAGGTTCGAATTTAGCATCCTATCATTTGATCTTCTTTATGATCCATTTAAGTTTGTTTAGTTTCTAATATTTTATACTTTATTTTCTAATGAGGTTTTATCTGTTTTACTTTGCAATTCCTCTTACTTTTTGTGGTTTTTTTTTTCAATGTTTTCTGTATATGAAAGCCAGGACAGGTAAATCTACAGACACAGTAGCTGGATTAAAGTTCCTTGAGAGTATGGCAGGGGAGGTGGGGCGGAATAGCGAGCTATTAATGATAAGTACAAAACCGAAGAAACTGTTCTAAAATTGATAGTGGTGATGACTGTGAAACTCAAGAACTGAGCCCTGGTGGCGTAGTGGTTGTGCGTGGGACTGAGGCCCACTGGGATGGAGGTTCAATTCCAGCTCCACGGAGCAAAGGCTGGGCCTCCTACTCCCACCACCAGAGGGCAGTGATGCCTAAAAAAAAAAAAAACTCAAGAAGAGTAGCTCATAATATGGTTGAACTATTGTATGATATAACAGCTATAAAACTGTTGGGAAAAAACAATATTGTTTAAAAAGGAAGGATCATCATATGTGAAAGAAAAAAGATCCTTGAAAAGACGGGCCAGAAAAATAGTTCCATGTGGCTGTCAATAAAGATTCAAACTTGCAGGGCTGAGCCCCGGTGGCGTAGTGGTTGTGTGCGGGACTGCGGCCCACTGGGATGGAGGTTCGATTCCGGCTCCCAGGAGCAAAGGCTGGGCCTCCTACTCCCACCACCAGGACAGTGATGCCTAAAAAAAAAAAGACTCAAATTTGCTCTTCATAGAAGAGTAACTAAAGCAGATAGAAGAAATGATGGGGTGAAAGAACTGAGCAGCAATTGTTGAAGAATAGCTTAAAAAGGCAAATTAAATATAGTCAAATGTGCAAAGACCTTGCGTTAGAAAATGCAAAAAGGGAAGAACATGTTCAGCATATCTTTTTTGTTTGTTTTTCCAGTAGTTTATAGGCGTATAATTCACATAGCATAATTGGCTGTGATCTGATGGACAGTCTAGACTTCACCCCTTCACTCTTAATCCTATCAAGTCCCAAACATACACCTGATTATGTAACTACCACAAGGGTCCATCAGGACAACAAGGACCCACTATATTCCTGAGCTACTGGCCTCTGCTAGAACTCAATTTCCTATCTTCCTGCTTTTGCTGTCCCATCTGCTGTTGCTTCCCCCGTCCTGCTTATCTTGCTGGAAAGAAGTCCTCTGTCTGCTCCCTGAAAGACCTGCAGTTATACTGTTTCACAGAAGTGAGTTGAACTGAGCCCCCTGTACTGCTGATTTAACAATTTAGCTGATATAGTCCTCTCTATAAATAAACCTATATTGTATATGTATGTCATACATATATATTCATAAGTATTCTGGTTTTGTTTATCCAGAGAACCCTGCCTAGAACAAGAGGTACCAGGAGTGATTCTAGAGAAACAAGGTAATTAATATGGGTCTGTAGGCAATGGGACATCCCCTCATAGAAGGGTCACAAGGGAGAATGAGTCAACCAGGGAGCAGCATAACACCGATGAAACAAGTGATATTCCACTGGTTCCTTGAGTCTTCCGCACACACACTCTTGTGACTTTAGTCATGCCTTTCACTTCCAGCTAGAATGGAGCATATGTCCAGGAACACATAAGAGATGAGAGCTCAGCACACCAGGAATTCAAAAACAGAAATGGGAGCAGCAATACCAGGAGTGTGGACTAGGGAAGATGGGGCGAGGAAGAGAGGGAGAGGAAACTGATCCCAGTGATCAACAACACATAACCAACCCCTAAGTGGGATCAACAACAGAAACCAGGGGTGGAGGAAGACAGGGGTCAGTGTAAAATATGAAAATAATAATAATAATAATAATAATAATAATAATAATAATAATTTATCAAGGGGTCTTGAGGGGGTGGGAAGAAAAAGAGGCACTGATACTAATGGCTCAATAGAAAATAGATGTTTAGAAAATAATGATGGGACCACCAAAGGGCAGTGATGCCCCCCCAAAAAAAGAAAAGAAAAGAATGATGGTAACATATATAATAAATATTGGCACAAGTGACATTTGAATTTTTGTAGGAGCTCTAAGAGTTCCTAATGAAATGATTTTTAATAAAAGCATAAGTATATAATAAATATAACAATAAAATATATAAATATATTATAAAAATAAGTAAATATAGGTTTCCTGAATTGGTTCTCCAGCCTGATCAGGCCTAACACTACCGAGAATGCCTCCTCACATCCCTGAGAGAGTGGTGTTAATCCGTGGTGTGAAGTGGTAAAGTGAACATCCACAATATCACCACCAATAGATGAAGCTCCAGTGAGAGGGGGGCTCTGGGTGATCTTGTGCTTGATCTTTTTCAGCAGTTTTATGGGAATCAGAAGTAAAGGGAATCTGGTTGGTTGCTCCTCCTTAAGAGATAAAATGTGACCATGGAAAGGGGTGATCTCAAAACCTCAGAATCACATCTCAAGTGCTGAATAACAGATCTAAAAGCTTCTGCATGTGCCACAAAGGAAAACCTTCTCTTCTCTAGTAATAGGGCTGGCATTGGCAAAAATCAAATCCAGAGTCTCATCAGATGAGGTGAATAACAGCATCATCTAAATTATAGGTCTAGAAGAGTGTGTGAAATTAAAGTCGGGGCATTAATCCAAAAAAACATGTGACCCTGAAACACAGAATGGAAACCTATGAGCTGATGATAGAGAAGAGGAGAACGTCAAGACCCTAGATTCTATTGAGCAACCCCGGTCACTAGATCCACCCCTGACAAATGAGGATAGTACCCCACTATCAGTAAAACAGCTCACTCAGAGCACACGAATCAAACTCTGCGTGCTGAAATGCCACATTGGTCTGCATCTGGAGCATTGTCTTGATTCCATACAAGATATTTCTTAAAACCCCTAGGAAACACCTCTCCACCCCTATCCCATCTCACTCCCCCACACACCCATTATTTCCTCTAGAGCTGTAACTAGAATTAAAAAGTGAGTACAGGTGAGGTTCAGGTAGATGACTCAGGAAGTAGTATGCTAACCTCACAAAGACCTGCTCCACTTTTCCAATATGTACAAACAGAAACCTGGGGATTATCCATGGGGATGGTTACCAAGGGTGTGGGATACCAGGGCAAGGAATGTAACATTAGACCAGCCTGAATTCCTTGATATGAGACCCTAAGCCCAGGTTCTTCTTTCCTTCTCTCAGCAAGAGAGGTTAAGAGAGGATATGATAGTTTATTTGGTTGGTTCACTGAATAATGAACTGCCAGATGGCCTAAATGAGACCAACTTGAGGTACCTGACCTAACTCGGGACACTGTAAAAGAAGGCATCCAAAAGCTTAGGGAAGTTGGTGGGTTGAAATGCATTTATGACTCATGAAAGGAGTGCCCCAAGGATATACCTTTCACCAAAACCATAAGGAACACATTTGTGAAAGCTTCTAGCATCTCTGAAGACTCCTATGACTGCTACTTTATGTATACCAGTATTAACAAAGGGAACTTCCCTGAGGGAACTCCATCATTTGCCTTCAATGGGGCTGATTGGGCCCCGAGATAATAGGGGACAAGTGGCAGCACCAAATCAGCAGATATGGTAAGGGTGTGGTTATTGTAATGGGCAGCAAGGTTTCCATAGTAATCAAAGCAACCTATCTCTAGTGGACTTATGACATTGGCTGAGTAGCCAAGATGTCCCTAGGAGTGAAATACATGGGAAACTACTAAATATCCATGTGATCAATACACACAGAAAACTGCTCGATCAGATGAACAGTAGCTACACTCAAATCACTGGAATAGAGAGTTATGACCTCTCATTCAATTCCCAGACTTGGACCAGTGGACAGACCCACAATCCTTTGGACGAGGTGATGGCCAGGTCCCTTTAAAGAAGGACCCTGCTACATTGTCAATGGTTTCTATGGCTAGTCTTTCTTGTACCTTCCTCAAAGGTGCCTGCAACATTTCGCATGAGTGACTGTTCAGTGGGGGAAAGGAAATTATCAGACTTTTGGGAGCTTGCTGGACACTGACTCTGAACTGACACGAAAATCTAGGAGACCCAAAATGTTTTGAAGGCCCACCAGTCAAAGTGGAAGCTTATGGAGGTCAAGTTCTAAATGGAGTTTTAGGTCAGGTATGCCTCATGGTGGGTCCAGTGGGACCCAAACCCATCTTGTTATTATTTCCCAGTTCTGGAATGCCTCGATGGAGTAGACATGCTTAGCATGTAGCAGAACCCTCCTCTTCGATCCCTGAAATGTGGAATAAGGGCTATTATGGTAGAAAAGGGCAAGTAGACACCATTAGAACTGTGTAGGAAAATAGTAAACCAAAAGCAATCCTACATTTCTGGAGGACTTGCAGATATTAGTGGCACCAACAAAGACTTGAAGCATGCAGGGGTGGTGTTTCTTACCACACCCAATTTCAGTCACCTGTTTGACATGATTTTTTAAAAAATAAAATAAACAGATGGCTCTTGGAGAATGGTGGTAGATTGCCATAAACTTAACCAGGGAATGACTCCAATTACAGCTGCCACTCCTGGTGCAGTTTCAT
>PVJH01018009.1:0-46000 GCA_004026705.1 Nesogale talazaci
TCATAAATTGGTATAGTACAATATAGATAATGAGTGGAGTAAGGAACGGGAAATTCAGCTAAAAATAAAAATAATGAATTCCACATTTCCAAGCAATTCACTGATGTATGATATAATTTACAAACTAGGTGCAGAGTTAAAAAGTACATGTTGTTTGGATTTTAGGATTTCCGTATTAGTAAATAGTATCCATACCCTATTTCTTTACCTTAGTGGGTTTCTGAGACTTATTGTCTTCTCTGAACACTAGGGTCTGTATGCTGTGGGAAACTTTCTGCCTAGTGAGGAGACGTTGTTTCAGCACAGAGAAGCTCTTAGGTCTCTGACCGACCCTAACCAAGACCCCAGCCGGGTGTTAGCTGCTAAAAATGGGAGCAGTGGAGATGGAATTGCTCACACCGAAGGCATCCTCACCCGAAACCACCGAGATGCGAGCTCCCTGACAAACCTCAAAAGGGGCAATGCTGACGTCGAAGTCATAACCCCACGGAGCCCCATGGGGAAGGAGAACATGGTCACCTTCAGCAATACCCTGCCGCGGGCCAACACGCCGTCGGTGGAAGACCCGGTCAGAAGAAATGCGGCCATCCACGCCTCCATGGATTCTGCTCGATCGAAGCAGCTTCTCACTCAGTGGAAAAATAAAAACGAAAGCCGAAAGCTATCCCTGCAAGTGATCGAGACGGAGCCCGGCCAGTCACCGCCGCGATCCATCGAAATGAGGTCCAGCTCGGAGCCATCGAGGGTCGGGGTGAATGGGGACCACCACGGCCCTGGCAACCAGTACCTCAAGATCCAGCCTGGCACTGTCCCCGGGTGCAACAACAGCATGCCGGGAGGGCCCCGGGTGTCCATCCAGTCGCGCCCCGGCTCCTCCCAGTTGGTGCACATCCCCGAGGAGACCCAGGAGAACCTCAGCACCTCCCCCAAAAGCAGCTCTGCTCGGGCGAAGTGGTTGAAAGCCGCCGAGAAAACGGTGGCCTGCAACCGAAGCAACAGCCAGCCGCGCATCATGCAGGTGATCGCCATGTCCAAGCAGCAGGGCGTGCTCCAGAGCAGCCCCAAGAACACCGAAGGCAGCTCGGTCTCGTGCACCGGCTCCATCCGCTACAAGACCTTGACCGACCACGAGCCCAGCGGGATCGTGCGCGTGGAGGCGCACCCCGAGAACAACCGGCCCATCATCCAGATCCCCTCCACCGAGGGCGAAGGCAGCGGCTCCTGGAAATGGAAAGCCCCCGAGAAGGGCAGCCTGCGCCAAACGTACGAGCTCAACGACCTCAACAGGGACTCGGAGAGCTGCGAGTCCCTCAAAGACAGCTTTGGGTCCGGAGATCGCAAGAGGAGCAACATCGATAGCAACGAGCACCACCACCACGGCCTCACCACCATCCGCGTCACCCCCGTGGAGGGCAGCGAGATCGGCTCGGAGACGCTGTCCGTTTCTTCTTCCCGCGACTCCACCCTGCGGAGAAAGGGCAACATCATACTGATCCCCGAAAGAAGCAACAGCCCCGAGAACACGAGAAACATCTTCTACAAAGGAACTTCCCCCACGCGGGCCTACAAGGATTGAGGGAGGGCCAAGAATTTGGACAACTCCCCAAAGACTATCGATGGATGGAACTGTGCTCGGATCCGGCATTGAGAAGCCTTCTCCCCAAACCCGATTACACACGGTGAGCCCGGGACTCCAGACCCCCCAAGAACTCTTCTGTAGATTGCCTATCTGGGGGGGGTGGTAGAGCCCAGGGCAAGGACCTAACGATATGATGATGTGAAGAACTGTAAGACCTGTCTTCTTCCAACATAAGGCTTTGCCGGGGGCAGTAACAAAAGAAAGTGGTTTCCTTCCACGCATAGCATTCTACTTCCTGGGTGTGCCATCTCGGGGGATATTTTCTTCCTAATTACCTGTGGGAATCAAGAACACGCTTTTTGTTTTTCTTACAACAGAGGCCATGCAGTATTATATATTCATTTTGGAGAATCTGCACCTGAAGCTCCCTAGGGAGTGGTGCTGATAATTATAGTACATATACGATGTAAACTCTTCAACTATTTAGCTGTGAAACAGTGGTGTGCCATTCCTTGTCAAAGAAATGCTACTTTATTAAGAAGATGCTGGCTGTTTTGTGTTAGAATAGGACACCCCGCCCCTTCACGTTAGAGGCTTGGTCACCGTGCAAACTTGAGAGGATTCTGTGCATTTCTTTCAAAGTTATGCTGTTTTCAACAACAAAAACGCATAAACACGTGGTTAGTGAGAGGGACTTGCTCGTATATTCCTGCATTGTTTTCTGCTGCTTATCTTTTATTTACATATAGGTACTGCTAATGAATAATCTTTTTTAGTGAGTAACTTTGCATCATTTAAATACATATTATTTCAGAAAGTCTTTTATGATGACCGTGATCATATTTTGCATTATGTGGCATTTATTTATTGATTTTTAAATTTTTGATGTTATAGTTTCTATTTTAAAAGCAAAGATAACCGTTGACATTCCTTGAGCAAAGCATACAGCTGTGAGCTTATAAACATATACAAACACAATAATCAGAACCAAAACTTTGCGTTTGGATTACGTAGCCCTTAATAGTGGTCAAGTCCATCCTTCTATGACACTGATCAGCTGGTTTGGGTTGCTGGCTGAATACATGATCCAGAACTTCCCTTGGGGTGCAGATCAGTCACTGTCTCTGTCCCATGACAGCCAGAAAATTAAAGCCACAGTGGCGGGGGTTGACTCTCTCCCCCCAAATATTGTTGCTAATTAGACACCAACAAGAAGATCTAGGAAAGTGTAAATTGGCAAGTAAAGGTGTCTACTTTATAAACTAAGGATGTACTACTTCAAAACATCCCAGTAGGCACAGTTTAGTGCTTCAGATACCAAACAACAACAGTTTTTGCTACCTATGCTGAATGAAGCCTTGAGCCCCAATCAAAGTAAATCAACACAGTCGATAAGAAGAAAAGAAAAAGAAAACATTTTGAAGTGTTTTCCAATTTAAAAGCATATGTGATATTCTCAGAACAAAGAAAATTTGGTTCTTGAAATTTATATTAAACCTTTTCTACACCATTTCTTAAGAATTCTTAGAGACACTTGCTGAGGGGATAAAGCGTTAACAACACAGCTGGTTGACCTGATCTTAGTTCAGTTTTCAGTGGGAACAGAAAGAATTGTTTAGAGGTTTAAACTTAGCACCTTTCATAGGAAAAGTGCAGAGCTTTTGTAGAGAAACCCACCTCCTAAGACATGAAGGATTTTGCTAAAACCAGCAGAATTGAAAACTCTGGCAATAAAAACAAACTCAACCACATCCCTTCTAGCAATTTCCTTCTCCAAGAGGAACGTGGGAGTAAATGATGCCTTCCCTACTCGCACCACCACCACCATCATGACACTCCTGCTGGCTTTGGCCAGCTTATGGAGAGGGAAAGGTGGGCTGGTTTTAGTACTCTGAACTTAAGCAAACAAACAAACAAAAACTGCAGCATTTGAGGTGCAGTATGTTATGTATTTCCTAATATTTCCTATTTCTACAAAAGATTTTAAAGTACTTCTCTAGTCATTGAACTTTTTTTTCTTTACATAAATATTGATATATTCTTTTTTCTACTCAAAGTGCCAAAGGCTACAGTTTTTAATGACAACAAATTGTATCTCGTTGTTAAGGAAAAATAATGATAGTCACTAGAACTCAGACCTCTGCATGTATATTTGATAACACATCTTTTGTAAAAAAAAAAAAAAAGCAAACAAACAAAAACCTAAAATAATACAAAAAATATTTGTTTACATTCCACTGGTACCTTAATTTGAAATAATCAGACTAACAGGTGGTATCCCTTCTTCGTGTTCTATTTATTGTATTTGCTACTGGGAGCACTTCTTCCTTTGTTAGGCTGTGCTTTATTGATAAAATCAAGTATTGAATAAAGAGAGTTACTTATCTTTTTAAAGTAAATAAATGATGAATATATATAATATATATAAAGTATTGTGTTTAATAAAATGTTATGCAATGTTTTCCAAACTGAGAAAGTTTGTAAAGTGCTATAAATGTATTTTGTTAAGTACAGATCAAAGCTACTGTGTGAGTATATTGTGCTAACATCATAGAAATAAAGATTAGATTTCTTCACCAAAACTGGAACATTTTGTTTTCTAACTTCAGAGACAAATATAAATGTCCATGACTTGTCTTAGAGAAGAACAGCTGAACATGTAAGCATGAACCTCAACTAATGAGATCGATAATTTTTAGGGGAAAGAATGTTGCATGTTGAGTTAGAAGTCACAAATTCTAAACCTTCCTCAACCAACTAAGATGCCAATCATAATAAGGCCTATCATTATTTTATGTGGTGCTAAGAAAAATTTGACAAACATTGATGAACATTCCTTATCACTTAGATTATTTTTACTCTGTGTTAGAAAATAGTTCTCTTACACCTACTTAGATTTTTTCATATATTCATGGTATACATATATAAAAATTAAAATATGAGTTTGGTTCTTTGAATAATTTTGACTAAAGGTAAGTGATGCACATACATTTTCCCAAATGTTATCTTCTGTGCCATCCTTTCACTGATGGTACATTTCTTAAAGAGCATTTCATTACTAACTCCAATATTTTCTTCTAAACCATTGACATCCATTAAATGAGTTTCAATCCTGATATCTTTTATTTTCTTACCAAAAATTAACACAAATTTTGGACCACTACTAGAACTTAGGCTTTACTCAAATAATCCTGAATTGGTTTGTGAACTGAAAGATGAAGCTAAAGTTGTCTAGTCGTTTGTGTTCTGTCACTGAAGCAGTATTCCCTACTCTTTCATTTACATTCTAATATTCCTTGCACTAACCATACAGAAATCACAGATAATTGAAACCATAGCTTTATGGAGGAAGTTGATGAGTTTGGATGTAGGCAGGAAAGGCTCAGGGTACAGCTGTGTAGTCAGGACATGTTACAAAGTTGTTTCAAAGCTGCTAATACTTGCCCAAAGGATATGCCACTCCATTGTAGATCTCCATCACAGCATTCAACTCGAGTTCCGTAGGTCAGAGCAGCAGCTCCTCAAATTAAGTGGTCAGAGACACACCACTGTAGCAAATTAGAACCTGAAGGCATTCAGCTCCACCCCCATGGGTCAGGAAGCCCAGCACCTCGAATTAAGTACCCAGAGACACCCCACTCTACAAGCTAGTCTCCAGCCCTGAATCACTTGCGTTTACGTGTTCCTTGACCTGGGGAGTCTAAAACTCTGTTCCAAGGTCCAGTTCCTTGTGCTGTGCTTCACAACGCAAGGATCTGGATACTCCGGAGAATATGTGCCACTCCTCCTCTTGAATCTCAGAAAACTCACATGATACCCAGCAGGGTGGCTATCGCAAAGCAGCCTTTTCACAATTACTCACAGGTGTGTCTCCTCCACCTTCTTCCCTGGACCCCAGGAAGAAAGTGTTGTTTGATGAGCATTATAGAGATTTCGGGTAGAAAATCCACATTAAATAATTCATTGCTCTTAAATTGTGCCATCGTGTTCATGCATTTGGTCCACAGCAACGAATTCATCTAAATCAGTCACCTACCTTGGATGGCTGCATAATCAGCCAACAGCTCTGGTAAGAAGCTGTCAGTTGTGAAAAAGCATTCTGTTTTCAGAGATGTCTATATATGAAAAAATGCTGTGCATTTTCTAATGACAGAGACATGGTTTTAGGCCTCTCTGGACTTTGATTTTATCTTCTCTGAAATGAGAGCACTCAGTTGTTTCATCTTTAAGGTCTTTACTGCTTCTTTTGTTAGGTGCCATGGAGTTCCGATTTATAGTGATCCTTATTTGCCAAAAAATAAAACGTGGCCTGGCCCTGTGTCCTCTATGACAATGCACCTCACCGAGAGCCTCCTCTCTTATACTGAGCTTCACTCATCATGGTCTTTCTCCAGTGACTGCTCTGTCCAGTTAACATATCCAAAGGAAGAAGGCAGTCTTGCCATCTTCTCTTCTAAGGAGTATTCTGCCGATACTTCCTTGGAGGCAGAGTTATTTCTTCTTTTGACAATCCATGGTATATTCAATATTTCTCACTGACATCATCATTCACATGCATTAATTTTTCTTCCATCTTCCTTTTCTTTGTTCAGCTGTCACTTGATTGAATGAGGTGATTGAAAATTCCAGGCTTGGGTCAAGTATTCCTTAGTCACCAAAGTGACAACTTTGGTTTGTTTGTTTGTTTTTAACACTTTAAAGAGGACTTGTGCAGCAGATGTGCCTTTTACAATGTGTCCTTTGATTTCTTAATGACATCTCCATGGATATTACCGATAATTCAAATAAAACAGGATAGTCCATAGTTTCAAATAACTACAGAATAACTTTTGGTCTTCTTAAACTAGGGAGAGAGAGCACAATTAAGAGAGCATAGGAAATAATTTGTTGGTCTAAAAAGCTAAATTACTATGTGTCATCATCTTTGACTAAGGATCACATAAGGGTCCTGATTGGACATGTTAGAAGTTGGCATCAACCACTTTTCCATTTTTGTATTATGGGTGACATATAAACAAATGCCTCTAATTCTATCACTTTTCTTGTGAAGCCTTGGTGCATGGATTTTTAGTTATATAGATAGCTAAGTTTAGGTTTAGGTCATTTCTGTTGTTCATTGAACAAGTCTTCCTTAATGCTTACAGGTAATTTCACGTTATAGTTTAAAAAGAATAAGAAAATGCATTCCTGATTCAAAGTGTAATTTGATGGAAATAATATAATGGAAGAAAATAAAAAGGAATTGGGCTGAGCCCCGGTGGCGTAAGTGGTTGAGTGCAGGACTGCAGCCCACGGGCTTGACGGTTCAAATCCAGCAAGGGCTCTGAAGAGTAGCACTGGGTAGCTCCCATGACCACCAGAGACAGTGATGCCCCCCCCCAAAAAAGAAGAAAATAAAAAGGAATTGAAAGAGATTAAAAAGAAATTGATATTGTGAATAATGAAAAATGTTTCAGAAATCTTGTAGCTGAAAAAATTTCACATCAGTGGAAACCAAGCATTCGCCAACATAAATTTGCATTTGTCAAACAGTCCAGATATTATTAGGAATAAAAAAATCTCACTAACATCCTTTCTTCCAGCTGAACTTTTTATTTAGATTTTTCTTTTCTTTTAAGTTTGAACAGAAATAATAAGTTTATTGAAAGTGGATACTTTGGGAAAGAAGTCCAAAGACACCTTAGCTAGTGTAAAAAGCTGGATTTTTCTTAATTCTTCAGAGATCAGGAGATATCTAGAAAATTGCTCTGAATTAAGATTTATGTTGACAAAATAGACCTAAAATTATATTTAATTGTATTCTGTTTCCTTCTCACTATCATTAAGATCATGTATACTTATCCTTGATCCAAGATAATGATCTCAAAATATAGATAATAGGCACAATCCAGCTATGCTCACTGCCATAAGTTGATTCTGACTCGCAGTGGCCCTAAGGCTAAAAGTAACTACAAAGCAAACCCACCACTGTCACACCAGTTCCTACTTGCAGAAGCCTGCCTCAGCTTTCTGCTACAGACAGACGGGCTTGTCGGTGGCTTTGCCCAGTTGATAGTTAGCAGTCAAGTGCTTTCAAAAATTGCACTGCCATAGCTCTATTCTCCCTTGTAAAGTGTTTTTAAACAGCTTAACTTTGCACTGTCTGATTAACAGTTCCCTGGGCTGTCATTTTGCATCATCTGTTACTGTCAAGTTGATTCGAACCCATTGCAAACCTGTATGTTGACAGTGTAAAACCACTCCATAGGGCTGTCTTGACTGTAATCTTTGTGGAAACAGATCGATCACCAGGCCACCGCTTTTCTATGTTATGCTGGGTGCATTTCAATTACTGACCTTTAGGTTAGTAGAAGATGGAAAACTGCCATCCAGTGGCCTAAAGAACAATTGTTAGGGTATCTATTCTGACTCAGGATATGATCTATAAATTATCCTTGGGAGTTTATCCAACACTAATGAAAATCTATGTACACACATACAAAATATAGTCCTTGCCATTGTTAGGTTACAGCCAATAGGTTCCAACCCACAGCTAGTCATAGCAGAAGGAGTCAGTGCTTGCTCCTGAGCCTTTCTCACAATAGTTCCTGTGGTGAAATACATCTCATCAAGGTGCTCCCCCTTTGGGGCTATCCCTCCACTTTGCAAAGGATGATGTCCTTCTCCTGACACTGGCCTGTCCTACCAGTATGCCCAAAAGATGTAAGACAACATCTTGTCATGCTTGCCTCTAAAGAGTATTCTGGCTGTACTTGTTTCAAGACAGATTAGTTTGTTCTTTTAGTGATTTTTTTATACTTTCAATATTCTTCTCCAGTATCACAATTGAACTGTCCCAATATAGATGAGGTAATGGGAAATACCATGAGTTGGGTCAGTTGCACCTTAATCCTCAAAGTAACCTCCTTGCTTTTCAATAATGTAAAGAGGTCTATGCACCAGATTCACTTAATGCAACATATTTTCTGATCTTTTGATATGATAAAGTAGTAGGCAAGTAATCGTAGCAACTTTATTCAGAAAAGCCCAAAATAGAAATAATACTGGTGCCTTCTAACAAACAACTGATTAAACAAACTACACTATATCCATATTAAGGAATCTTAACAAAAAACTAAATTCACCCCCTTAAAGTCAATTCTGAATTATGGTGACCCTTGGTAGGCTTTCTGAATTGGTAAATTCTGATCTACAAAAGTAAACAACCTTGTTTGTCTCTGGTGGGCAGGTCTGAACCTCCTACTCTCTGATTGGAACTCCCGTGTTTACCTGTCAGTGCCACCAGCGTTCCTCCTGCAATACACATAATAACTTGGTTGGATATCGAGAGAAATCAGTTTAATGAAGACAATAATCCTAGGGGGGTCACAGATTTTATTTTAATAATATTCTTGAAATAACAAAATTCTAGAAATCCGTAGCAGATGAATGGTCCTCAAAGGTTAGGAGGGTAGAAGTTTCAGAGGAAAGACAAGTCCGACTGAAATAAAAGAGCAACACAAGGGATCTTTGTAATGGAGCAGTTCCGTTGTTTGATTATAGTGGTTACAAAACTTGCAAACATGGAATAATTCTATAACAGGCTACAAAAACCTGAAAAAGTGATAAAAATTATATAGCACTAAACATATATTTATCATTGAATAAAAATATAGCAGGAAAATCTGAATCCATGTCAAGATTTTGATTGTAACATCATATTATTTTGCAAAATACTGCTATTAGGAGAAACTAAAGAGTGCATGAGACTTCTCTGTATTACTTTTTACAAATGTATGTGGATCTAAAGTTATTTGAAAATAAAAAATGTAAAATACTTAGCTATTTAATTTTTCAAGAATATTTATCCTGGAATATATGACTAGCTGACCCTGGTGACTTATAGATGATGCATATTCTTAAGCCCTAATGTAATGAATGTTACTCCTTAACTTCTCATGAGTCACAAATCCCTGCACAGGTGTTGTAATTTATTTATTCCATTGTATACTATTATATTTTGTTCCATTTTAATTGATTCTGTCGTATTACAAAGATAGTAGCGCATTGGTGTGGAGCACCACGTTTAAGCCTGGAGCCAAGGAACAGTAATCCTACTAATCCTGTCTTCATGAAAGCACACCTCAAATGTTGTGTCCAATGTGACATAGTTCATTATAACGAAAACACCAATTCATTTTGAAAGCAGTCATATTTTAAGTATACATTCATGCTATATGAGAGTTAATATTTGGGTTCCTATCCATCCCCTCACAGATTTATTCCAAACAAAATGGGTTCAAACATATCTTTGGGATCAGTTGATGGCTGCAGACAAATACACAATATTAATGCACTCATTTTACTAAGGCATCTTCTGAAAACTAGGCCAAATATTCCCATGGGGAATGTTTGGGTCAGTAAAATGCAAGTTGAGAGATCAGCTGAGGTTATGGCAATTGTTTTGGGGGGGATTCCAACAGGATCATCTTGATATGTTTTCTGGATGGATATAGGATGTTCATGGAAGTTTTTTATTTATTTTTTATTTTTTTACACATCACTGCTCTGGTGGTAGTAAGAAGCCCAACCTTGCTCCTGGAGAGCTGTTGCTGGATTTGAACCGCCAACCCTGTGGGCTGCAGTTCCGCATACAACCACACAACCAGGGCTCAGCCGGAAGGATTTTTTTTAATTGAAGTTTTAAGAATGTGAAAATTACATTGATCAAAAAAAAAAAAAGATCAGGAAATTTGAGCACAGATTATTTTCCTTCCTCCACCATAAGATGTTCATTCTTTAAGGGCAGTAAAAATTGTCTAGCAAGACTTTCATTATATAACCTTACCTCACCCACCCTTCAGCCCCCTTACCTCATCTACCTCTTCAAACTTCTTTTTTGTTCTTCAAACCAAACAAACATTTAAAATAAATACTTTTTCATGTCTCTCCAAGATACCAAAACTGCCATTTTGAATTGCTATAAATCAGAGAACTCAGCATTTCTCTAAGAAGGGTTACACACATAAAAAACTTGCTCTCGATGAGTTGGTTCCAGCTCACAATGATCTGATGTAGTGTTTCCAAGACTATAAACCATTATAGAGCTAGACAGTGGTATCTTTCTCCCATGGAGCAGCTCATGGTTTTAAACCATTGACTTTTTGGTTAGCATCAGGGATGGGTATGAGATAAATGCAACCTTCAGCACTGAGGAGACTCACATGGAGAAAACTATAGAGAGATGTTATGAGTCAGAATTGACTTGATGGCCATGGGTATAAACTAACCAGATTTTCAAACATATAGTGAACACTACTGTGGCATTCATGTGCTTATATTAATTTTATGTTTGAAATATAGGGGTGGAGTCCAGCCTGTTAATCTGGATTGAGTAGCCACTTAGGCCTCTGTGTGGGCATGGCTTTCTCCTGATACATCTGGGAAATCTCACGATATTTCCCTCATGAAGATGAGAAGCTTTCTTCCTAGTTGTTGGGATTTAGTATGAGAGAGGATGAATCATGGACAAGACAAGATGGCAGCATCTGAGGAACCGGAGAAGCCACACAGCTTGACCCTGATGGAGCCAGACCTCTGAAGCTGGAGAGGTCACGTGGAGATCCCTGCCAGTGATGAGTTGCTTTGGCTACCATTGATGAACCCTGAATACTGTTGATGAACGCTGAGCCCTCAAAGCGAGGAGCCGTGGGGAGACTCCTGCCAGCGCTGGAATTCTGTACCCACTGACCTGTGACTTCGTGAGTCAGAAGGAGACATTATAGACCTGTATTGGGCCTATGGGTTAATATCGGACTTATGACTTAGAACTGCCTGGTTTGGGATGCTTTCTTAATGTCCCATTCCTCTTGTATATAAACCTTTTCCTTATATCCATATGGAGGTCTATAAATTTGTTCCTCTAATTTACCCAGACTAACCCCAATACTCATTAACATAGCAATTAACATTATTACATACCCTCACATTTTGTAAAATATTTATGAATATTTGTTTTGGGGGAACCATTGTACTCGGTTGATTTATAGAGCTTTTACTTCTAATTAATTAGATTAAAATGGCACTAAATATTAACTAGAAACTGTATTGTAAGCTTTTTGTAAGAAGTTCCTCGCAAGAAGTTGCTCAGTAAATACAGGTATAATTGAATGAGTACAGTATGAGTGAAAATGATTTTATTATAGTAAGTAAACATAACTCCTGTCCCCACCACTAAAAAACCTGCTGCTATCAAGTCTTTTCCTCCTTATAAAGACAATAGCATTAATAACCAAAAGAAAAATATGCATAGATTTGAAAGAGAATGACATGGTTGTCCTTTTGATTGTGTCCTAATGTTCCATGGTTCGCAAAACTCCCCTCCAAGATGTGGAAGTCAAATGTATGACCTGCTATTCTCCTTTTTCTGACTTGCAGTATTTTTAAAAAGTGTTGACATGGTAAAAGCCAGACTGCTTGGAACAAACTGTCTTTTTACAATAGACATGGTTTAGCAACAGTTGTTTGTTCAAATGTTCCCACCTCCACAGTAATCTTTGTAGAAGCAAGTGCCAATAAAGAGAACCTATTTATTCTTTCACTTAAAAAGAAAAAGAACAGTAAGCCATTTTTATAGTCGGGAATCAAGGGTATGTTTTTCAATTCAGAAAAAGATATTCTAGCTCAGAGATAAGAGTAGTTTCTTCATCCTTAGCATAACTTCTAGTTTCTTACTCCCATCCACATATCCCATTAAAAACCAATTGCCAGAGAGTTGATTCGAATGGATGGTGGTCAACATACATCAGAATATAACCGTGTCTCCTGAGGTTTTCAACGATTGATTTTCTTTTCAAACATAAGTTGGCCTTTCTTTCTTCGGATGCAGCTCTCAGTGAGCTTTTGGTGAGCAGTTCACTGTGTTGGTCATTTGCATCATCCAAAGCTGTTCATCCTTTATCATCTTTTTTTCCCCAGAATTCTGGAATATGGAAATGAAAGAAGTGCTGGGATCAAGCTAACAAACAATCAGATACTTCACATTTCTGCCTATTGTATACCTTGGTATGCACAGTAGACATAATATAGGATTGTAGTAAGAATTACGTGAATAGAAGTAAATAATTTAAAGCTTTATGTGATATTTAACAAATAGTTATAAGTGTTCAGCATTATTCTCATGATTATTGTAGGACCAATTATCTGGCTTTTTATCCCTAGTCCTCATCTCCCTGTAACTCAACATTCCAATATACATTTTAATATCTATAATTGGCTCATCATCACTTATAAGGGTCAAGTAATTCTAGGAGTTTTAGAAATACAAATGAGTGACTATAAAAGGTTTGAAGATTAGCAAGCAGTCATCTAGCTGAGAAGCTACAAAGTCCACATGGAAGAAGCATACCAGCTGTGTGATCAAGAGGTGTTGATATGATCAGGTGTCAGGCATTCAAGAACAAAAATTCATATCCATGTGAGTGAGAAAGAGAGCAGAGTGGAGACCCAAAACCCACCCATAGGCAACTAGACATCCTCTTACAGAAGAGTTTCAAGAGGGAGATGAGTCAGTCATATTGCAGTATAGCGACGATGAAATATACAACTTTTCTTATCTTCTTTAATGCTTCCTCCCCTCCACTATCATGATCCCAATTCTACCTTACAAATCTGGCTAGACCAGATTTGATTCAGATAAGAGTTGGAAACACAGGGAATCCAGGGCAGATAAACCTTTCAGGACTAATAATGAAAGTAGAGATTCCAGGAGGGGAAGGGGAAGGTGGGGGGAGCAAGGGAGAACTGATCACAAAGATCTATATACAACCCCCTCCCTAAGGGACAGATAACAGAAATGTGCATGAAGGAAAACATCAAACAGTGTACGACATGGGGGAATAATAATAATTTATAAATCATCAAGAGTTCTTGTGGGAGGCAGGGTGGAAGAAGGAGGGGAGAATTTTGGAGGGGAAACCAAGGATTCAAGTGGAAAGAAAATATTTTGACAATGATGATGGCAAGAAATATAAAAATGTGTTTGACACTTGGATGAAAGTATGGACTGTAATAAGTTGTAGGAGTCCTCAATAAAATGATTCATATAAAGAGTTCCACTAGCTTTTTTGCCAAGTTCCAAACTGTTTCTTAGCAATATATATAGTGAAGATCCTTTTCTATGATCATGTGGCCCATTGCTGGCATATCTACTTTCCCATCTAAGACTATTAGAGGTGGTGACATAAATATCATGCTGTTCTTCTCACTTAAGATTTATGGGGAGGGAGATGTGGGAAAAGCGACATTTTTAATATTCTCCATCCCTTGGTAACTCCAACTACCACACAGGAGTCTACATAACTGAGATGCTTCTATCACTTCTCCTATCTAAGTTTCATCCTATCCTGTTTTCTTATATCTTTACTTTGAGTCTTTTTTCTCTTCTTTATAAGAGAATATTTTTTATTTAAAAAAAACTTACTAGCTTTAATTTTATTCTTAACATAAATTTCCTTTTTCAGTCTCCATTTATTATTTGCTTATTTTCTTATTGTTTCTTTCCTCATTAATTATGCATATATATCAAACTCAATGCCATTAAGTCTATTCCAACTCTTTATGGGAGTGGAAAGTCTCATCTCTGTAATCAGAGTCATGATGGTATAGTGGTTTCATGTTGGGCTTCTGAACACAGGGTCATCAGTTCAAATCCATTCGCCATTCCTCAGGAGAAATATGAAGCTTTACTCCTGTAAATAGTTTCTGTCTCAAAAAGCCACAGCAGAAGTTCTGCTCTGTCCTATGGGGTTACTGTGCATCAGAACGGACTCGATGACAGTGACTCTAGCTTGTGTTATCTACGTCTGTGTGGGTTTGCGCTCTCAAGATAAGAAAAATCAGCCATGTGTTATTTTTAGAAAGAGATTTACATGAAGAATGGCTTACACAGCTAGAAGTGAGTAATTCCTGTTTTCTTCTCCTGTCCGACTTCTGACTCATAAAAGCAGATGAACAGAGATGGAGATGGGAGGGGGGAAACACAGGCTGAAGGAAGCAGAGACCCAAAGTCATCCATATAAATCCACCTTCAGTAGTCTGCTTTTATTATTCTGGGATCCACAGAGAAGACAACAGGAGAGTGAGGAACCAGATAGAAGATTCAGCTCTGGCTTAAGGTAAAAAAAACAAAGAAGAGTTAAGTTAAGTCCACTTGGTGTCTCTCTCTTATACAAATAGACTTATGACACCAAGGAGGGGTATCATAAGGCTTCTATGAATTGATAGGTGGACGCCTGGTACTACTCTTATTCAGGAGTTTCTAGTTGACATAACCCATAACCACCACGATATCTATATCTGTGCCTACCCCGAAATCTATGCCTTTATCTCTATGTAGACCCAGAACCTCTACATAGATTAAACCCAAATATTTGAAAACTGTAGACAACATTTTAGGATGCATGAGCACATAATATAGCAAAATTGAATTTAAATAATCTTTATTTGTTAAAATAACATTTTAGTTATGAGCACATATCAAGCAGTAGACATAGTAATCTTACAATTATAAGTAAATAAATAAATAAAATAAATAAATAATAGCTTTCACATATTAGATTTCTTAATTAAGATTAAGGTTTAGTAAACAATTAAGCAGCAATTTTAGATTTGAGCAATTAAGATTTAGTAAAGAAAACTTAGCATAGCTGGCATTTTATCAGTTAAGAAATCTGTTCTTTGGTAACAAAAAAGCCATTTGAAGGAAACCTGGTAATAGCCATAAATTTCCCTACAACCCAGGACAAGAATATATTTGACCTGATTTAATCAGTAACCTTGTCTCTTAAAGCAATTAATGTAATGGCTTGCATTTCTCTTCCAAATAGAGTAGATTTTTTATAGCCTCCATGCTACCACTTTTTAAATGACCTCTTCGTGTATTCTAATATTTTCACTAAAAATATTTTCTGGGCAGGATCACTTATCTCATCAATTACTCATTATCCTATCACGAATGCTACCTTTCATTTGAATTAAAATATAAAGTTTGAAGTCTAAGATGAATAGAGTGCTTTTAAGTTTCTTATTTTTTAGGAGGGGGGGGGGGTGGGCATCACTGCCCTGGTGGGAGCAGGAAACCCAGCCTTGCTCCTGGAGATCTGCTACTGGATTTGAACCGACAACCCTGTGGGCCACAGTCCCGCACACAACCACTACGCCACCGGGGCTCGGTCCCAGTCTTGAACTTTCTTTTGTCTTAGCAGACCATTTTCTTTCTGATGCCTCCTGAACCCTGCACTGCTTTCTTGATCACTCACAGAACTTCTGAATGCTCCTCTCTTTCACTGGGAAAGCAATCCCAGAAAAGCAGACAAATGTGCCCAATTTCTTCTGCAAGTAATTGAACGTGCTGTCCTCTTCACCAAATACTATGAGCAGGTCAAACGGTGTGGATCTAACAGTTCTTTAGCATAGAAATGCCTATCAGACTAGTTGTATCTGTGAAATTAGACAAATGACCTTGATAGAAACAAGTTACTGATTAGACAACTGTCTTGTAAACTCACTCAGTAAACAAAGGTTTTCTGCATGTGCTGACTACAAATCATTTTTTTTTGTGGCATCACTACCCTGGTGGGAGTAGGAAGCCCAACCTTGCTCCTGGAGAGCTGCTGCTGGATTTGAAGCATCCACAAATCATTTTTTATCACAAAGCACTTTACTAGTTTTAATTGAACTATGAAGCAAAATCTTTCAGTTAAGCATGGAGGCTTGAGCACATGTAATTAAACTGTCTCACTTCTAATGCTACTTGATTAAAGAAACAGTAGGAAAGTGCAGATACATGTTAACTCACAAAAATATGGACATTTTAAAATAAAGGAATAGATATGATAATAGTAACTATATAGAAATGAAAGCTTTAATTTAAGTACCCAATAAAAAAGGAGACAAATCCTGAGAAGTCACTTATTTGAAGACTGTGGGTATTTCAAGAGACAATGATGGTGAGGCATTATCTTACCTGCTTAGGAAATGTCAGGAGAGGCTGGTGCCAGAGAAGGGCATCATCCATGTTTAGTAGAAAAGCAGTAAAAAGGAGGACAGACCTCAACAAGCTGGAATGATACAGTGGCTGCAATGGGTTCAAACATAGCAATTGTGAGGATGGCATAGGACTGGCAGTGGTGCCCTCTGTTGTGCATAGGATTAATAAGGGAATTGACTCAAGGGACCAACAATAACAGTATTTCAATATATATAAGTGGGTGAGCACCAGGGCATTTCTAGTCATGGTAGGATACTCACCTTGTAAGCAACAGACCTGGAGCCCTGGTAGTGAAATGAAGTACAATTCAAAGTCCAATTGACTACTCGGTTGTTTGCACCAACTACCAACTACTCAGTGTGAGAAAGATATGACAGTCTGGTTCCCTCAAGATTCCAGTCTTGGAAAATCCTACAGGCAAACATATTCTGTCCTGCAGGAATAGATTTTGACTATGAGTTTGAATCAACTAGATGGCAATAAGCTGGTTTGGGATGTAAAGACTCATGCTTGATTCCCAGGTAACACACTTAGGCAGAGTCACCACTTAACTGTCAGTGGAGGTCTGTGTGTTTCTATGATGCTAAACGTGTTTGAAAAGCATCTCCACATTAAGAAAAACTTCCAAAAATCAGTTTATGAAGGCTCATGGATCACAATAATGATTTCATGCTGTTGTTCCTGAGGTCACCATGACTTGAGTCCACTTCAGTGGTAGCTAGCAACAGAAGCAGTTTCAAAAATGCAAATAAGCTGGTGGGAACGTAGATCTCCTAGAGACCTTCTCTAACCTGTACCTCACGGTGTCCGTCCAGGTAGATTAGAGGAACAAATTCAAGAATGCGTATATTGATATAAGGAGAGGGTTTATATACAAAAGGAATGTGACATGGAGAAGGCATCCCAGCCCAGGCCAGTTCAAAGTCATAAGTCCAATATTAACCCATATGCCCGAAATCAGTCTATAAAGTCTCCTTGCAACTCATGAAGTCACAGGTCAGTGGGTGCAGAATTCCGGCGATGACAGGGGTCTCCCCATGGCTCCTCGCTTCCAGGGCTCAGGATCCATCAACAGCATGCCACTCCAGCTTCAGAAGTCTGCCTCCATCAGGGCAAGGCAGTGTGGTCTCTCCCCTGGCTCCTCCAACTTCTCGGAGGCTGCCATCTTGTCTTTTCCATGATTCATCATCTCTGAGACTAACTCCCAACAATTGGGGAAGATAGCTTCTCATCTTCACGAGGGAAATATCGCGAGATTTCCCAGAAGTCTCAGGAGAGAGCCATGCCCACATAAGGCCTCATTGGCTACTCAATGGCTATCTCCAGATTAACAGGCTAGATTCCACCCCTACATTTCAATCATAAAATTAACATAAGCACATGACTGCCATACTCACAGAACACAGGAGGCTTATACTTTGGAGCAATTTAACCAAATTGGTGACAAACTTAAAACAGGGACACATTAAATTCTCACCTATCATACACATAGCCTCCTTAGGCCACTATTTTTGCAGAACACTAGTACAATTAGCTGAGATAATGCCCTACATATACTCATCAGGTATAAATGGGTTGTTTCTTTAGAGGAAAAATGAATACAGTTAGAGAAAATACTGTTTCTCCTGTGGGGCAGTTGGTCATTTCAGTCTGGCAACCTTGTAGTTAACAGTCAAGTGCTTACCTACTGTCCCATTAGGGCTTCTTGACAACCAAGAATCACTGAAAAAACAGGGAGATGAGAACACGACAAACACTGAAGCACAACTCAGCACAGATGCAATGTCATGCGCATAGAACAGGGATGCGAATAGCTTTGCTAACACACAGAATACACAGAAAATGCATTGTTGCAGGTACAATTAGATTAAAGCATAGCACCCTATCACTTGAGCTCCCTCACGATCCATTGAAATTGGTCCTAGTTTTTAATATTTTCTGCTTTCTTTCTTTTTTCCCACTGCTTTCTTATATATTGAAATTTTGTTTTACTTCACTTGTGAGTGTTTTATTTGTTTGTTTGTTTGTTTAATGTTCTTTTCTGTATTTGAAATCCAGCATAGGTAAGTAACTCTGTGGAGACAGTAATAGATTGAAGGTTCCTTGGGGGTCTGGCAGGGGAGATTGGAAATGAATTGCTAATCATGATGTGTACAAGAATGAAGAAAATCTTCTGAAAATGATTGTGGTGATGACTGCTCAACTCTTCTTGATGTGCTTGAACTATTGGATTATATGCTATGTGAATTATATGCCAATGAAATTATTGAAAAGAATCTAGGAGGAAAAGAACCTTTTAAAATGTATAATTAAAGATCTAGCATTAAGGTATTTCATCTACAAAATATTGACAGGATGCTTAGAAACAGCAATAAAATAAGAAACCATAATTTCTGGAAATAAAGAATAATATATATACATACATATAATAATTTATCATTTGAAATATTTAATGAGTTCCTACTATGTGTTAAGGACTGCTAGACAAGTGCTTGAGGTACAGCTTTAGGAAGCAAATCTCTTATTTCATAATGTCTAAGATGTATTGGAAGAGTGCTGGTGGTGCCATTTGGGCTGCTTACTGAAAGGTCAGCATGCTCTTCAAAACCAACAGCCACTCTGTGGGAGAAAGAAGAGGCTGTTTGTCCCCTATTCTGTCTTAGAGGGTCACTGTGAGATTGACTAGAGAGCAGTAAGTGATCAAGTACTGGAAGCATCAGTTCATATTCTCTTGGCTAAGAGCAAGTGCAGGAAAGACTAGAGGATATATTTCAGGGAATGAAGGAGTAAACAGGCAACAAGGTGACAAAGAATTTTTGTTAATTGAGTGTAACACATTGGCATAATGGAGAAAAGTCTCAGGAGTCCAACTTCCACCAGACTCAGCAATTAACTAGCCCAGCTGGAGCAGGAACCTGGAGGGATGGTGGGAGAAATGTCAATTGGAACAAGATGAAACTGAAATTATCTGAAATATTTGAGCATCTGAAATAATGGATTGATAGAAAGTTGGCAGATTTCAGAAAATTTGGGGGGAAATTGCCAGTTAGAACTTAAAAAAAAAAAAGTAAATCACAACACCAATACATTAAACTACTAACAATGTGGAACAAAAAAGACAAAAAGTAAATATGACCATGTATTGACTCTAAACACTATTTACTTAATAATATTTATAAAACCAGTTGTCTAACAGGAATATCATGGATGACTGATGAGGAAAGTCATGCAACTTACTGGCAGGCAAGAAAAGCCTGAGGAGAGTGAGTTTAAGAGCCAATTGTTATTGCTATTAGTTGCCTTTAAGTCAATTTTGACTCATCATTATCCCATATGTGCAAACTAAAGCCGCTCCCTCAGATTCCAGGTTATGACCTTTCAACAGCAGATTGCCTTTCCTTACTTCTAAGTCACCTATGATCGGGTTTGAACAACCACCTCAGAATAAATAAGAGACAAATAATTGGAAACAATAGATATTGGTAGTGCCTTAAGAGCATTTTAGCAAATACTTCTCTCCACATCCATAAAACGTAAAGACAGTTTTGATTTTAACTAATAAGTTAGGAAACATGGTAGAAAAACAATATATATAAGAAACATAAATATGAATCTTTATATTTAAAAGTTGATCCAATTGGGAAATCTCATTATGCAACAATACCCCAATTACTAAACTTTGAGCACTTCAATTTAAGGAATGGGGAAAGGAAGAATTTCATAGATGCTTATTTATATTCATAGAAATTATTTATGAATTCAGCTTTTCTTATTCAGGCCAAGCATTTTGGCCTAGGGTTTCCTTGCTCATGGTTCTAAATATAAAATAGAATCTAGACCAGGGACTAAGGTATTTCACTAGTACTTTGTTGATAGGTAAATCAAAATGCAGATGATCAGATAAAACAACCTATGTTTGAGTGGAAAATTGATGTTGAGTACATATATAAGTCACTGGTGTTAAGAATTTCTTTATTATTTAGATTAAAAATTGAGTCTGCATTTTTAAAAGCCATTTTTTTCAGTGATAGGTCTTACCTCCATTCCATATACTTCTGATGAACCTGATGCAATCATTGGGCAATCCTGTCACTCTACTTCTTTCTCAGAATGGGTACATAAATAGCCTTCATCTGATGTAGCAGCAGGATGAGGATTGTAATCCTGCAGATAGAAACCCAAGATCCAGCATTACAGCCAGAGGTGTAGCCTCATAATTCCCCATAGACTCAGAATTTCTCCCTTGCCTCTTGGCCCCTGCCCCTCACCTTTGAATATCTTAAGAAAACAATGCTTCATGGTGACTGGGTCTATCTTTTGTGGGGGCCTTTTGGGTAACTGCTTTCACTGAAAACACGAAAAGACTTAAACACAAGGACCTAGAACACTTGTTAGGAATGAAGGCATACTTACCAGAAAAGAACCTCAATCTCACAGAGTCCAAAGAAGAAATCTAAGCAAACAAAATGTCTTGCATGACTTCCTTTATTTTCAAAGTAGATGATGAGACACAGTGGATCAGATAAGGGCAGATTTAACTCACCATGAAGTAAAATGGGAACATCAAAAAGTACTACAAATTCTTTTGCCCCCAAGACGTGTGGAGATCTGAGATGATGGCTTAAGTTGAAGAAACCTGGATTCGGGCCTCAGCATGTTATGTAGTAAGCAGGAAGCTAGCCATTCATCCCATTCTGGAAATCAAACCATTATCAAAGTAGGCTTGACAATAAAAATCTACACTACAAACTAAATAAATGGTGCTGTGTGAGAGAACACGTAGACATTGCAGCTAGGCTTATGCAGCAAAGACATAAATGAACCACTGCTGCTGTTGGGTGCTGACAAGTGGGTTTATGACCCAATGCCCCTACAAAAGAGAGACGGAAACATTGCCCTGTCCTGCACCATGTTCACAATTGTCTCTATGTTTTAGGTCAGAGTGAAAGTCAGTGTCAATTTTTATTCCTTTTCACTGCCTCTCCACTTCACTAAGTAGGCTGTCCTTCTCCAAGGACTGGTCTCTTCTAACAACAAATTCAAAGAACAAGAGACAGAGACTCACCATCCTTGCTTTGTTTTTTCATTAGCTTTGGGTTTTTTTAAGAGTTCTAGACCCGTTGCTTTGTTTTATTTAAGTAATTTTGCAATACATACATACCACAGTGTGAAGCATATTTGTACATATGTTGCCATCATCATTTTCAAAACCTTTTCTTTCTACTTGAGCCCTGGGTGTCAGCTCATTTTCCCTTTTCCATCAACCTCCTTTCCTGATGAACCCTTCATAATCTACATATTTTTTTCATGTCTTACACTGACTGTTGTTTCTTTGCTTTTAAGGAGCATTCTGACTGTGCTTCTTTTAAGACAGATCTGTTTGCTCTTTTGACAGCATTCTTTCAACATCCCTTGCCAAGATCATAGTTCAAATGCATTGATTTTTCTTCAGCCTTCAATGTTCAATGTGCACTGGAATATGAGGCAATTAAAAACACCATGCCTAAGGTCAGATGTGCCTAAGTCCACAAAGTAGCATCCTTCCTTTATAACACAAGAGGGTTTGTGCAGCTGATTCACCCAATTGAATGCAACATTTGATCCATTGACAGCTGTTTCCATAAGCATTGATTGTGGATCCAAGCAAAATATCATTGTTACCAATTGCAATCTTTCTCTTTTTGTCATGACTTCACCTATTGATCCAGTTGTAAAGATTGGAGTCTTCTTTACACTGAGTGTGGTGGTTACATAATCTGGTGTCAATCTGGAACTTGAGAAGATGAAGAGTGAAGGGATGGAGTCTAGTCTGTCAGTTGGGTCATAGCCCACCAGCTTGTGCTGATCTTTCAGCAGTCAGCATCAAAGCTGTGTGAGTCTAACGAGGGACTTAGTATTGGGCTTAGGGACTAGAGTTGGACGGGGATGGGAAGCTCTCCTGACATATAATTACTTCTTTATATAAAGCAATTTCTTATACATCTATAAACCACACTGGATTTGTTTCTCTAGCCAACCTGGTCTAACACACGGGTGATGATATGGGTAAAAACTGCTAACTGAAAGGTTAGAGGAACCCAAGAGAGCAGTTCTCCTCTACCACACAGAGGCTCTGAGACAGAACCCACTCAACATGGATTAACAACGTCACAAGTATTCTCATTTTAAACAGTTTCTACAAATAGTTGTGACGGTTAGAATGAAGGTTAGAATTGCGGGAACAGGTCAGGTAAGCAGGGAAATGAAGGAGATGCAGGCACCAACACAGCATCTGGAGACCAGGCTCCAAGCGCAGATCTAACTTTAATACGCAAGGCTTATATGTTTCACTGACCATTCAAATCACACTTCCTGGTTTTCAAACATATCCTTATATGGTCATGAGTTTGCAGCATGGAAAATGATTGGCCCACACTGTGGGCTATGTAAATGAGATTGTGGCGGTCATGTGTTTATGTTAATTTCATGATTGAGATGTAGGAGTGGAGTCTAGCCTGTTAATCTGGAGCTAGCCATTGAGTAGCCAATGAGACTTCTGTGTGGGCATGGCTTTCTCTTGATACATCTGAGAAATCTCACGATATTTCCCTCATGAAGATGAGAAGCTATCTTCCCGGTTGTTGGGAGTTAGTCTGAGAGACGATGAATCACGGACAAAACAAGATGGCAGCGTCTGAGGAGCCGGAAGAGAAGCCACACAGCTTTTTCCTGATGGAGCCTGATCTCTGAATCTGGAGAGGCAACGTGGGGACCCCTGTCAACAATGAGTTGCTTCTGCCACCACTGGATGCTGTGGATGGACCCTGAGCCCTGGAAGCAAGAGGCCATGGGGAGAACCTTGCCAGCGCCAGGACTCTGCACCCACTGACTTGTGACTTCGTGAGTCAGAAGGAGACGTTATAGACTGGTATTGGGCATATGGGCTAATATCAGACTTATGACTTTGAACTGGACTGGGTTGGGATGCTTTCTCAGTGTTCCATTCCTTTTGTACACAAACCCTTTCCTTATATCCATATGCATGTCTATGTAATTTGTTCCTCTAGTCTACCCAGACTAACACAGAGGTATTTCCATTGAGTTATGCAAAAGAGATGTAGATGGCTGAGCCAGCCGTCCAATCACATTATAGGATTTTACCATCCAGTCATATAGGATCTTGGCTGTTACTAAGGGGAAGTTAACCTGATAGACTGTATCTCAGAGGTTTAAGGTGGAAGGATATCAGGTGAGCTTGCCCAGTGTCTTATTGCCTCAAGACTGAAGTCCCTGGAGTCATGAAAATGCTGGCTACCAGCTTCCACCTGACTCAAGGCCGAAGTACTCCAGGAGACTTGCAAGCGCAGATTCCAGCTCCCCAAGGGCACAGATTAGTACCCAGCGACTTCAAGACCTCTCCAGAAGTCTCAGGAACATCCTGATCTACAGGTCCTGCCAAGAAATCCCCTAACATGGGATCTTTTCAAAAATTAATCTTTTTCTAATTGCATATTTAGCAGCTAATTGGATTGGTCAAATCTGTGACTTTGTTGCAAGATGTCAATCTACTTGATCTTTGATTTTAAATCACAGTTATCCAGTGCTGAGGTAATCTGGGAGAAGTCTTTTGGTAGAATGAATAAAGACTTTGAATTTAATGTCTTTAGTTCACATCCAAATATACCAGCTTCCAGTCCTGTTGTGATCATAGACAAAACTGCCCTGCACTTTCATTCCTAATTTGGACAATACAAAGTAATAATAATGCCATCCCTTAAAAAACTAGTTCACAAAGATTTTGACAATTTGATAATTCATATGCAATGCCTTAAAAAACTACAAGAGATACATAAATACATGAATATATACTAATGAATATGTTTGCTATTGTTAGGTGTCATTGTGTCAGTTCCAACTTATAGCAATGTTCTGCACAACAGAACTAACAACTACCAAGTTCTGGGCCTCCCACTCCCAATCTTTACTATGTTTGAAAGATGCTGTGTCAATCCATCTCCTAGAGGACCTTCAGTCAAAGTAAACAGCCTCTGACAATCATGGGTGGTTCATAGGAACAATTGTACAGAAATAATATATAAAAATCATAGTAAAGTCATAGAGGATAGGAGAGACAATAAAATAAATGAGTCAGACACATTACATGGTAGCTAATTGCACATAGAACAGAAAAAAGAGTTTTTACTGTTTGGGGGTTTTTGTAGGTAAGCATTAGTCATCCATATTCAGGAGTTACATAAGTCACAAGGTGGGTGGTAATCACAGGAAACTCTATGAGCTCACAGGTGAGGAAAATGAGTACCTGTATTGGGGGAAGACAATGAGGGGGATAGGCTCCATAGTGAGAGGAGATATTCAGGAAATGTCTGAGGCTATAGTGAGACAGAATCAACCAGGTGCTCACTTTAAGGCAGCACAGCTGTTAGGGGGAATCTGGGGGAATGACAATTAAAGCAGGATAATATACTTGGACTTTATCTCTAATTTAGCTTTCCAGATTCCTTCTGCTATAAGTGAAGGGATATAGTCCTGGTCATATTTCCCTCAGTGTTAGTTTCCCACAACCTCCCTCTTTTTTACTGCCCTTGTACTTTCCTAAGCATGCTGTTCTTTTCCAGGGACTGGTCTCTCCTGACCTATCTGAAGTAAATGTGATAAAACAGTCCCATCCTCAGTAACAAGAACCTGGGCTGCACTTTTTTCAAGATAGATTTCTCCATAGTATGTTCAACACCATAATCCTAATGCATCAATTTACCAACACCATAAACCTAACGCATCAATTCTTCTTTGGTCTTTTTTGTTCAATGTCCAACATTTGCATGATGCAAATGCCAATGTCTTGGGCTAGAATCAGGGGTGCCTTTGTCCTCATAGTGACATTCTTGCTCTTCACTACTTAAGGAGGTCTGTGCAGTAGATTTGTCCAACGCAATGCACTCTTTGATTTCTTGATTGCTGCTTTCATAAGAATTGATCATGGATTTAAGCAGAATGAAATCCTTGACAATTTCAATGTGTTCTCCACATCATGGCTAATTAATATATTTAAAGCAAGCTTATTAAGAAATACATTTTGACATCCTCATTATAAATAGCTGACTATGATGAAGTAAAAGAAAAAAAGATTTCAGTTAGCAGTTCTCCTATACTGATTGTCTGCCTAGACTTCTTCAGAATTCTTTTTTCTTTCACTCTAATCCAGCTGGCTCACCATGAGTCAGATCAACTGGAAAGCAATGATTTTTGTTTTGCTGTGTTTTTAATTCTGCTAGCTTCCACCAGGAGATGACAATGATACTTGTATTACATAGTCAGAGTGTACACTTTAATTCACGAATTTCAATATGGTAATTTATATTAGAATAACTGTTCATATTCATGAAAATAATTATTAATTTTGACTAAATATTAAATATACAATTATATGACTTGATGGGAACATTCAAATTAGGTGTGAAAAACTCTAACTTGGAGTTCCTCTGGACCCTCTGGGAAATTGAGAATCCCAGGAAAATTATGAAAGAAGTGTGACAAGTGAGAGCCTTGCCTCACTTGAAGAGGCACCAGAGGCTACAACACAGAGACCATGAGGCAGAACATTGAGTTTCTCCATCCAAAGGTTGAATAAAGCTGAGTGTCTTTGGGCAAGATGCTGGCAGGCAGAATCATGTGTCCTTTGGCATTATAAACCAAATTATAACACTGGCATTTGTACCACTGGCCCATGCAGGACAGAAATCAAGGAATTTCAGGAAAGACAAGCCTTCCAGACAGACTATGAAATGGGGCCATTTTTTCAGCCTACTCTTACTCCTACTTTATAGACTAGGTTGGATTAAGTATGCAGTGTATCCAATAGCATAAAGAAAATGGCATCCAGAGCAAGATTTGAAGAAATATAAGGCCCACTGTGAAACAGTAGTTGTGAAATGTTGTGGGCCAAATAACTGTAGCCTTATTAATTGCAACCTGATATTTTTACCTAATAACTGCATAATCATGAATATTGTCTGTGAGGTCTGTCCAGTCACTGCAACGGCTGAACCCAACTGAGAAGAGGATGGAAGACCTGGGTCAGAAAAGGGTAAAAGAAGTTCAAAGGCATATGTGTTAGTCCAGGTAGACCAGAGGAACAAATTTCAGAGACACGCATATAGGTATAAGGAAAAGGGTTTATATACAAAAGAAATGTGACCCTAAGAAGGCATCCCAATCCAGTCTAGTGCAAAGTCTTAAGTCCAATATTAACCCATATGCCCGAAGTCAGTCTAAAGTCTGCTTCCGACTCACGAAGTCACAGGTCAGTGGGTGCAGAATTCTGGCGCTGGCAGGGTCTCCCCATAGCTCCTCACTTCCAGGGCTCAGAGTCCATCAACAGCATGCCACTCCAGCTTCAGAGGTCTGTCTTCATCAGGGCAAAGCCGAGTGGTCTCTCCACTGGCTCCTCCAACTTCTCGGAGGCTGCATCTTGTCTTTTCCGTGATTAGTCGTCTTGAGACTAACTCCCAACAACTGGGGAAGATAGCTTCTCATCTTCACGAGGGAAATATCACGAGATTTCCCTGGAGTCTCAGGAGAAAGCCATGGCCACACAGAGGCTTCATCGGTTACTCGATGGCTATCTCCAGATTAACAGTTTAGACTCCACCCCTATATTTCAATCATAAAATTAACATAAGCACATGACTGCCACAGCGTATCATCCTCGAGTACATGGGAGCTTTATCCTTCTCATCTGTGTCATCACAGAGATTAGGTCTGGCCCTGGGGCCATTTTTTCAGCCTACTCTTTTTCCTGCTTTATAGACTAGGTTGTATTAAGTATGCAGAGTATACAATAGCATAAAGAAAATGGCATCCAGAGCAAGATTTGAAGAAATATAAGGCCCACCGTAAAACAGTAGCAGTGTGCTGGGGTCTTGATGGCCTGAAAGGCTGAGAATACAGCACTCAATCCATCTTCATTAATTCCAGGGAATATTTTATATCTTCGCACATTTTCTTATTAATCTTATGAAGAGACCTTTCACTCCAAGTTTAAATCCTTAAGGTTGAGTAGCCATCAGCTTATTCATGATCCTAAAAAGCATTCTGATTTCAGAATCATTTGTAGACTTTTAGCCATTTTGTTGCACAAGTTTTTTCAGATCCAAGTCCTTCTCAATACTGGGATTTGCAGAAATATGAATGAAACAAGATCTGTGCTCTCAAAAAATTCCTTGTTTTTCTAGTCAATGAACTTAACCATCACAATTATATCAAAGTAATTTAGTTTAGAAAATTCAAATAGCAAAAAATCTTTGTTTTTCTTGATAACACTTTGGGCTGGATACCTTGTTCTAATGTAATTCAGGACATCTTTTAAGAAAAAAAAAAGTAGCCCTTCAGAGATAGTTAAAGTTTAATGTGCCAACCTGGCCAATAAACACATATGGGGTTAATTGAAGGACAGAGAGATAAATGACTCAGTGAACCTCACCTTTCAGGTTCGTGGGGCTCTTGCATTCTAATGGTCCAAACAGAGTGCAGCTGCCTTAGCCAGTTCCCTGCTTTGGTTGGCAAGGCTCACTTCCTGCCAGATGGCACTTTGTGCCATCCCTGAGGAGATGTCACATGAACTTAGCCGGATGTAGCCCTGAGTGCTGGAACAGCCATGTGGAAATTCCTGCCAGGACTGAGATGCTTACACGCTCACTGCTTTGGCTTTCCTCTTACGGCCGGCATCATTGCGTGTGTTTTAAGAGGACTTTATAGATCAATGTCCGACAAATGGGCTAATGTTGGACCTGCAGACTTGGACAGCACTGGATTGGGATGTTTTCTTGATGTGCACTTTCCCTTTATACAAAACAATTTCTTATACATATGAGTTTCTGTGGATTTGTTTTTCTAATGTACCAGACTAACACACCTTCTCAAAAATTCTTGAACGGCCAGTTTGACACCATTTATCTCTGGATTGAGCCTTTATTCTAATTTTTTGATCATTAGAAGACACTTGAGAGTGCAGATGGAACCTTCTGTCTCAGAATTGAGACATTCCTAGTAAGTAAGCATCATCTCAGAGCTCCATCCCTGCATTGTCCACGTCCATGCTTGGGATGCATCACTAACGTGTTTCATTACCAAGCCAGAAAGAACTATTTCAGACTCGTGGTCTAGATTGCTAGAAAGTAGAAAATATGTGCTGGGTAAGTAGACACATTTGCGTGTGGCCTTTAAGAGAAAGCACACACCTGGAGGAGGAGAGTGGAATCATTGAGTAGCTGCTCCATAAATATTTCACGTTTCCTCAGGCCACTGCTGCTAGAACCTGCGCTGACAGTGATACCAGAGAGGATGAGAGAGAGGTCAGTTTCCATAGGAACAAACACAAGGATGGAAAAACCTGTGTGAGTTAATGCACAGTCTCTACGTAACCAGAACTCACAGCAGCATGTTGTCAGCAACACACTGACCTAATTCCAGATCATTTTTCAGAAGTCATTTTTACATACCACAGAGATTATATATATTTAAAGTAAAACATAGTATACATGGTTATACATTTTTGTTTCTTTTTTAAGTATTTATTTTTAATAAATCATTTTATTGTGGCCTCTTACAGTTCTTATAATGATCCATGCATTAATTGTATTAGCAGATATTTACATATGTTGCAATCATTATTTCCAAAATGCTTGCTTTCTACTTGAGCCCTTGATATCAGTTCCTCTTTTCCCCCCTCCAGTCCCCATCCTCTTATCCTTGTGAACCCTTGATTATTTATAAATTATTTTTGTTTTCATATTTTACCCTCTCTGTTGTCTCCCTTTACCCCTGTTTCTCTCTTTATACGTTCTTTTAGGATGTAAGTCTGTCCTTAAAAAATGGAAAGTCCCACCAGGGCAGTGATGCCATACACACATACAAAAAAGGAAAGTATTTGAAATCAGAAAGTTAAGCATCATTTTTATTAGGATTGATATTATTATCATTATTAATCATTTTATTAGGGACTCTAATAGCTCTTATACCATCCATACCTACATCTATTGTGTCAAGCACATTTGTATGTATGTTGCCATCAATATTTTCTTTTTTCTTTCTTTAAATCATTTTATCAGAGGCTCTTACAGCTCTTGGTTTTAAGAGGGCTATGAGAAGAAAAGAGAACATAAAATATTTGGCAACTAACTCCTTCACCTAACAACCATCAGATTTGCAACAGAACCTTGGAAATGCAAAACTTATGAGCAAATTGGTTAGTTTTTCAATATCCCTCCACTTATGCTGAGTGTGCACCAATACTGGAACCAAACCCAGTGCTGTTGAATCCATTCTGACTCAGTGAACTTGCATGACAGCCGTGCTGCTCAGAGGTCTCACTAGAATGTAAATGTCGTCAGGAGCAAACAGCCTGATCACTTTCTCCTGCAGAGCAGTCCGTGCGTGCGTTTGAAATACCAATTCTGCATCAAAACACCCCATGCCTATCCTATCAAGAAAGGAGGGTTGCTTACTTGAAACCTTGAGTACCTTGGAAATACCTCCTCATGAGGATGTTTTAAAAATCAAGAGCAAGAGCCAAAAGCTAACCTTCTCCCCTGTCCAGTCCCTACCCCTGCAGAACTCTGAAGCTTTGGACCCAAGATGATGGGACAGGGCATCATTAGAGGGTAAGCAGTCTTACTCTGCAAAGACACCACGGGTGAGCCCACAAGTATTCCTTCTTTGTCATCTGAAAGTCTGTTCACTTTGGGTGTCCCTGTGGATATTTGAAATACCAGTGGCAAAGCTTTACTGGCCATGCCAGTAAAATACATTTTGATATATTTTCTCAAATGATACCGGGTGGATATATTATGAAGTTTAAAAAACAAACAAACTAGAGCTGCCTTGGTGAGAAAAAGGCCAGGGGAGATTGTGCTGAGCCTTGTTTTCTTTTTGACTGTGCACTCTGCACGGGCTGCCCCGACCCTCCTCAGAGGATTTTGCTGGGAAACTACACACTCAACCCAACATTCTGGACCTTGTTTCTTCTGATTTCTTCGGGTTCCCCAATGCAACGAACACACTTTGAGTCCCTTAGACATGTGAAAACTGCCATTTCAATGTGCTATAAATCAAAGAACACAGAATCCTTTGGGAAAGAGTTTGAGATGGAACTCTAGATGGAGACTATGTCCAGAAAAGATAGTGTCACAATTTGATAGTTTTGCTTATTTGAGATTTTCACAATTTTGTATCATATTTTTGATCCCCTATAGTAGCTGAAAGAGCAAAGAAGAAATTATAAGGGAAATGAAGATACATTATTATTCTTTTTTTAAAATATAAAAACACTCCATACAAAAAGCAAAGCTAAAACAGTCTTTATAAAGAAACTGGTACTTTAAAACTCCATTAGCAAAAGGAAAAAAATACAGAACCAGTTATCTAAAATCATTCTGATAAATACAAAAATTCAGTGGTAAATAAATAAAACATGAGCCTGTGCCCTAACACTCGATACAAACTCGTGCCGTGGTTTACAAATGAAGGTGCTAACAATCACCCCTCAGGATGTTTACTGAGACATCTCAGACAGATGACCATTTTCCCTTATGAAGGACATATCATTTCATAATGCTCATCACAAGTGAGGGAATCCATGGGGCTAATAAAGGTATAAATAAGTTCTTGATGTTTTTTCCCTTGGGAGCTTGTACAGATATCATATCATTCCATAGTTCAATTACATAGAGCAGTATGGTACAATTACTACTACAATCAGTTTCAAAACATGCTTTTCCTTCCTGAACCCCTCATCCATTGATTCCTTTTACTAACATCCCCTTCCTACCACCACCACGATACTCCCCCGGAAACCCTTACTCTACTTGCTGTCCCTTCAAGTTCATCAATCCTGGGTTTCTTATACTGAAAAACAGAAAAATACAAAGCACAAATTCAAGAGGGTGATGCCAGTGGCATAACACATCTGAGCTAACCCCCAATATGACAAACAAAGAAGAAAAGAATGCAGAAAATGTTTAATACCAGATCAGGCCTAATGGGCATCAGGAGGGGATCAACTTATAAAGCTTCAGTCATTCAACTGAAATGTATCCTTTTGAGATTCTGTAGTCATTTCTCTAATACACTACTCAATTTAGCAACCACTTCCCTTCTATCCCTCTATGATGGCAAGAGGGAAATCACCAGAGTCTTATTTCTTATGTAGTTCGTACAAATGTCTTATAGGCTCCCACTGTCATCCATATGCTTCTGCAAACCATAGTCACACAGTTTAGGCTCTGGTACTTATCCTTCCTTGGATTTTGGATTATATGATTTACAATCCTTTAGTCGCCGATGTTGGGGTATCTCTTTCATGTGTACTTAGTTGGCATCTCATTTAGATGGGTTGTTTGTTTGGAGACAAGCCTTTAAGGCCCCAGCCTCTATGTTATCTGACAGCAAGGCACTATCTAATTTCTTGAAAACGTTTTGCTATGGTAACCATATCTTGTGTGCTTCCTTCCTGAAGGCAAGTATCCAGCTGGGCCATGATTTAAGAACTAATTGTTCTTAAATTGAAGCTAGGATTTAGTGTGATCCCTAAATCATTCCTGGTTCTATGTTTTTGCTTTATTTATGGATGTGCTTTTGGCTCCTTTTCAAAATCTCCTTGTTACTTTATGGTAAAGAGTCTTATGGATAATTCTCCTGAGGCATAACAATCTTCTGTTAATGTTTTCTCAGAATAGCCCCTGGTGCTAAGTTTGTAAAGCCCTGTTGATAGAGAAATTTTGGGACAATGTAGATGTGTTAGTCTAGATTGACTAGAGAAACAAATCCAGAGACAGTCATATATGCGTAAGAGAGTGCTTCACATCCAAGAAAAATTGCATAACAAGAAAACATAGGGGTCCATTCCACATCAAGTCCATACATTTGATATTAGTTCATGTGTTAGTCTAGGTAGACTAGAGGAACAAATTTCATAGACATGCATATGGATATAAGTAAAAGGTTTATATACAAGAGGAATAGGACATTGAGAAAACATCCCAGCCCAGTGCAGTTCAAAGTCATAAGTCTGATATTAACCCATATGCCTGAAATCAGTCTATAAAGTCTTCTTCCAACTCACAAAGTCACAGGACAGTGGGTAAAGAATCCCGGCGCTGGCAGGGGTCTCCACATGACTCCTCGCTTCCAGGGCTCAGGGTCCATCAATAGCATCCAGTGGTAGCAGAAGCAACTTATCGCTGACAGAGGTCTCCATGTGGCTGCCCCAGTTTCAGAGGTCTGGCTCCATCAGGGCCAAACCATGTGGCCCCTCCACTGGCTCCTCCAGCTTCTCAGACGCTGCCATCTTGTCTTGTCCATGATTCATCGTCTCTCAGACTTACTCCCAACAACTAAGGAGATAGCTTCTCATCTTCACAAGGGAAATATCTCGAGATTTCCCAGAAGACTCAGGAGAAAGTCATGCCCACACAGAGGCCTCATTGGTTACTCAATGGCTATCTCCAGATTAACAAGCTAGACTCCACCCCTACATTTCAATCATGAAATTAACATAAGCACATGACTGCCACAGCTCATAAGTCCAATATCAGCCCATGTGTCCAATACTCATTCATAAATTTTTCTGCAGACCCACATAGCACAAGCAAAGCAGGAAGAGCACAGGCCAGTAGTTCAAAAGTCACGTGGAAGCATCTCCACGCTGGAGTGACTCTCTGTGTGGCATCTCCAGCTTCAGGGCTCTGACTGCCATCAGCATGGATCCCTCTGGCTTGTCAACAGAATGTGGATCAGTGATGGTGTGTGTCCCACCTCCAGGAAGGAAGACAGAAGTTCCCAGAATCCTCAGGAGAAGGCATCCGGCTAAACTCCATCCTTTGTTCAAGCTGACAGGAAACTACATAACTGCCAAAGAAGGTTAACTCCAGATTGCAGTACCTGAATTATTCACTCCGACAGAATCAACCCTTTGGTGGCTGGACACTATTCACATAAGTAATGGGGTTAATTGTCAAGGGAAGTTTATAATAGCAATGAGTGAGAATGTCAGCCACAGGTTTGCCAGAATAAAACATTTCTTAATATAGGATACAGGGCATTGATGCAGCGAGACCATATATTCTTCCTTCAAACAGTTCAACAATCTTGCAACAGCTGTCTTCCACTTCCTCACGCACTGTGTATTTTCTGGCTTGAGTGCTCAGGTTACAAATGTGTATAAGGTAGAGTCCAATTCACCCAATGGAGTTCCCCCTAGGAATCTCACTGACCCAGGTCCTGGAGCATGCTATCCACCTTGAAGTTCCTGGATTCAATAACCCAGAGTTCCACAGCATCTGGCCTACATCTCCCTAGTAGCCTAGGTCATTGTGGCCCAATTCAGTGCATACCACCAGGGACAAGCCCAAGCAGGGTCCTCAAAAGCATTTTCAGTCATTCTTTTCTCCCACTGGAGGTAGATCCTCTATCTTTTTCCTACCAACAGGCATGTAGTTATGTTCCCCTAGATGTGTTTGTTCCCTTTCCCCTCTGCTGACTTGATTTTCCTATCAGTATCCCTTGTTCCTCTGAGAAGGCTGTCTACCTAACTTTGCATGACACTCAGTAGACAACATCCCTTCCCCTCCCTTAGTCACTGATCTCAGCTGCCTTGAGATGCTCTTCTGCAACATGCCCTTCAAAATACTTACCTAGAGCAGATGGTGCCTGGTTCATTGGCATCGGTCAGGCTTGCTACTAGGTTGCCAGTTCCCCCTGGCCGGCAGACTGGATGCCCTACATCAGGAGTTTGTGCTCATTCTGCTGCTTGCCACTACAGCAATGAATTCACAGTATCTGTCCTTTTGTGATTGACTAACTTCACCCAGGATAATGTCTTCCAAATCTCTCCACAAGTAAGGTGTTCCATGGTTTCATCAGTTTCTTGTTTTTTTAAGAAAGCATAGTATTGCATGGTGTTATGTACCAGAGGGTTTTTTAATCCAATCCTTTACTGGTGGGAATTTAGGCTATTTTTGATTTCCTGCTGTTATGAACTATGCTGGGATGAACTTGGGGAACCCAATGTCTGTTCATGATCTGTTTCTTATTTCTTTGGAGTATATGTCTATTAGATATCCTCTCCTGGAAGCGATTTACCTCCGGCCTTGACTCCACATGAGAAAGAATTCATGCCGAAGCCTGGTTTGTGATCTAAGTGAGCTTACAGAGAATAGAAGTGACGCAAGTGCACTGGACATTGGCTCGGCCACTCAGGCCACAGCCCAGCTGCTCAGCAGCTGGGAGAGAGGCCAGAGCAAAACCTCTGGCTTTTTAAGCAAAACCTCTGGTCAACAATACTGGTTGACTCCATTGACTGAATCAAATTCACCAGGCCCTGATGGGCCAATCCAGATGTACTGCCCACCTAGGTATACCACCCCTACCTGGCCAGGAGCTTGAACCTAACATGCCCAGTAATGATATTCCTGGATCATATGGTATTTAAATTACCAATGGTTTTAGAAATTGACACATTGCATTCCAAAGTGACTGTATGTATAAGCCCATCAACACTGAATAAGAGTTCCAATCTCATCACACCCTCCCCAGCATTTGTTTTTCTCAGTTGTGTCTGCTATTGTTGTTTAATTAATTTGGCTATGGTTATGGGTTTTAGAAGGCATCTCATGGATGCTTTTACTTGTCTTTCCTGTGATGGCTAGTGGATGAGAGCACTTCCTCACGTGTTTATTAGCCATCCAAGTGTCACTCTTTATGAATTATCTGAGCAGGTCCTTTGTGCACCTTCTCAGAAGATTGCTAGTTTTTTTTCTTTTTGCGGACGTATAAAATGCTATAGATTTTCATAATTAGTCCTAAGTTCATAATGCCATTGCTAAATATATTTTCCAATTCTTCTCATTCTTTTAATAAAATCTTTCAATGTACACAAGTGTTTCATTTTTAATAGGTCCCTCTCATCTATTTTGTCTGCCAGAATGTGCTTCCTTCGTTATCTCTGATAGTCCATGTATTCCATGCACTGTGGCACTTAGATTTGTCCATATTTTCTCATTGATGATCCTAACATATTTGGATTTTATATTGGGGTTTGTTTTTTGTGAATGGTGTGAAGTATGGATCTTGTTTTCTTCTTCTGCAGATGGATATCCAGTTTTTCCAGCAAAATCTACCAAAGAGAGATTTGCTTAATGCTTATTGGACCTTTGTCAAGAATCAATTATCTGTATGTGGATGTTTTTATTTCTGGGTTTTTGGTCCTGATCCATTAATCTATATAACAATCATTATACCAGGTCTAGAATGATTTAACAACTGTGATTGTATAGTAGGTTTTGAAATCAGGGAGTGCAGAGCTACCTCTTTGCCTACCCTGGCCTTCTTTTCTCTCCATATGAAGTTGGTAATTAATTTTTCCATTTCTTTAAAGAATGATGCTGTAATTTGGATCAGAACTGCATTGAATTTGTAGATTGCTTTAGAAAGTATTGACATTTCCATATTATTGAGTCTTCCAATACATAAGCATGGGATATTCTTCCATTTGTGTAGGTCCCTATGTTAGTCCAGGTAGATCAGAGAGAAAATAATCATAAATGCACATATGTACGTAGTGAGAGGTTTATATCCAAGAGGAATGGAACAGTGAAAAAGCACCGTGTGGTGGTCATGTACCTATGTCAATTTCATGATTGAGATATAGGGGTGGAGTCTAGCCTTTTAATCTGAAGATAATCAATGAGGTCTTCGTGTGGGCATGGTTTTCTCCTGAGAATTCTGGGAAGTCTCATGGCATTTCCCAATTGGAGAATAGGGATTGACTCAGTCTCCAAGATGATGAACAAGACAAGATGGCAGCGTCCGAGGAACTGGAGAGCCAGAGGAGAAGCCCCACAGCCTTCCCCTGATAGAAGCAGACCTCCGAAGCTGGAGAAGCCACAGAGACCTTTGTCAGCACTGAGATGTTTCTATCACCAGTGGATACTGCTGATGGACCCTGAGCCCTGGAAATTAGGAGCCATGAGGGGACCTCTGCCAGAGCTGGGACTCTGCACCCACTGGCCCATGACATCATGAGTCAGAAAGAGACTTTATACACCGGTATGGGACATATGGGCTAATATCGGACTTATGACTGAACTGGACTGAGTTGGGGTGCTTTCTCAATGTTCCATTCCTCTTGTATATAAACTTTCCCTTATATTCATATGCATGTCTATGAATTTGTTTCTCTAGTCTACCCAGACTAACACACACCCCAATCCAGGCAAGTCCAAGGTCAGAATTCTCAGAGAAAACCATGTCTAGACTGAATCTAATTGGCTATTTCCAGATTGACAGGCACCCCTACACTCTTAATCAAATTGGCACCAGGTACATGACTGCCACAGTCCCTTCTGGATTCTTGTAATAAAGTTCTGTAGTTTTGTATGGATCTTTTGTTATCTTTGGTTAAGTTTATCTCTAGTTATTTCAGCTTTCACATAGCTACTGTTAATGGTATGGTTTTCTTGATGTCATTGTCAGTATTCTCATTACCGGTATATCGAAATCTGGTTGATTTCTGCTTGACAATTTTGTATCTTGGTACACTACTAAACTTCTCTATTATTTCCAACAATCATATTGTGGACATCTTAGGATTCTCAATATATAAAAGCATGTCTAAAAATAGCAAAAGTTTTGCTTCTTCTTTGTGCAATTGTCTTCCCTTGATTTCTTGACATTGTCTTATGGTACTGGCTAGGACTTCCAGCACAATGTTGATTAAGTATGGGAATAAGCAACATCCTTGCCAGGTTCCCTTTTTCAGTGGAAATGCTGAAAATTCCATTGAGTGGAATAATGGCTATTGATTTTTCATATATGGTCTTTATTGTGCTGAGGATTTTCCCTTGTAATCCTATCTTCTTGAGAGATTTTATTAGGAATGAGTGTTGGATATTGTCAAATGCTTTTCTGCTTCAATTAATATGATCATAGTTTTTTTTCTTGTTAATGTGGTGGATTGTGTGTTTTTTGTATGTTGAACCATCTTTGCATCCCTGGTATGAATCCCACATGGTCCTGATATATTATTATTATTGATATTTTGTTAGATTTTATTCACCAATATTCGTTAAGAATATTTGCATCTATGTTCATGAGGGATGTTGGACTGTAGTTCTCTGTCTTTGTGGAATCTTCACCTGGTTTGGGTATCAGGATTATGCTGGCTTCACAGAATGCCTTTGCTCTCCAATGAAGAGTTTGTGTAGGATTGATATCAGCTCTTTCTTGAACTTTTGGTAGAATCTCCTTTGAAGCCATCTGGCAAGTTCTCAATTTAATAACCTATTAGGAAAATGCTAATTAAAAGCAATAATGTGAATTCATTACACATCTACCAGACTCTTTATCAGGGGTTGAAACAGGGCAAGGAAGTAAATGGGGAAATTTGAATGGAGCATGTGCAGAGTTCATGACATCTTGGGACTACATTTCCCCCTTGTTCCCACTCATTGAAATTCCCAAACTGGTGAAAGTTCCCAATAATCTCCTGTGCTTGGGAACTCTTTAAAAAGCTAGCTATGCATTCAGAAGCCAAAACATAATGGGGCCATCCATGCTAGCTGGTAAGACTTCCACATAGGACATTCTAAATTATCTTGCAGTGCCCTATGTCTTCCAAAAGTAAGAGTTTCTCTTGGTAAGGCAAGAAACCGTATTCCAGTAGCATTATCTATCAAGACACCCAGAAAAAGAAGAGGCACTGGAGACCCCCTCAAAAAAAAGCATCATTCTTCACTTTTGTAGATTCTAATTGAAGTCTTACTCAAGCAAGAAGATGAAAAGTTGTCAGGAGGCCTGTAATTCTGCATGTTTTGAACCTCAGTGGTAAGAATCTGCCAAGTTCCCAGAGGTGAGTGGACCGTTGCTTAATAATTTTCTTCTCCTCTTACTTTTGACTTAGGGGCCATCTCTCTATGGTCTACAATTTAAAATCTTCCCCTAGCAAACCTCTGTAATATCTTGTTATGATGGAACTATTTGCTTAGTATCTAAGAAAATGGTTTTAGTTTATGTTTCTCTGTGTTAATGGTGAAAACTAGAGTGTTATTTCCTTGAGCTTGTTTTGAAGTTTAAATACCTTCTTATCCTTTTGCTCTTTATTAAGAACATTATTAGTCTGAAGTAGAGAACATATCATTGCATTTCAGTGTTTCAAAATGGATTTAGTTAAGTGTACCCTTGGCTGCAGGAAGAGTAACCAGTGAGTAAAGACTGCTTAATTTCTGAAAAATGTGGGCTTGCCTCTTTTCCCAAGCTGGCAATTTACTGGAATGTCACAGTGATTTATCCATGGGGTAAATAAGTCTCCATTTTGGAAATCATTTCTGACCTTAGTTCCAGGACCGTAGTTCCCTAGGTGCCAAATGACTTTATATGTTTTTAATAACAGTTCTTCTAAAGTTGTAACTATTTTAATTGGCATAACAAGGTATTCTAAAAGAAAATATTGGTAAAAGCATGTATTTTACTTCAGGATGGTGACTACAAAAAGTGTACAGGATATTTATTTTTCACCCCTTAGGAACTCAACTTTGATTTTATGACATGTGCATGCTTATAAGAAACAACTTTAGGACGAAGATCTTTAAGTTATTTGCGGATGTTAAATTTAGTAAGCAAAACTTTTACTGTAATTGAATTTTCACATATCGTTTTAAAGAAAAGATGTATATGGGGGCACCCCTCAAAATCAGAATGGTGCTGGACAGAGCAGAACTCTAGGAGTATATATTTTTCCCACTAGGCAAACTTTGAGCAACTTGGTTGAAGTTAGTGCACGCAGTGGCGTTGTCTGGGAAGGCTCTCTCTTGTCACAGTGAATTTTTTTCATAAAAGTAATTTCACTAGAAACTCTATTTTTATTGTGGCTGATTTAAGAGTGCGTGGCTGTGAAATTTTGTTTCCTGATGGAGGAAAATCATGGATAAACCATTATGGTGGTGAACACAGCACAAGGACAATGGGGAAAACTCAAAGGTATGACTGTTTTTCAAGTTTCAAAAAAGATGAAATGTTGATTGATGAAAATCTCATTCTGGATGTTCACCAACTTCTCTAAAAGACTGAAGTGTTGACTCTTAGTGTGTTTGGAGTGTATTCCACCAGATCAGATTTTTAATCAAGCTTTCTACTTAGAGGTTCTAAAAAGATTAAGCAACAGTGTGCAATAAACAGCTTCATGGCTGTTACTTGTTGGTGCAGCTGTGAGGATTTGGGTCTTCTTGACATTGAGCTGTACTCCATACTGAAGGTTGCAATTCTTGATCCTCATCAGTAAGTGCTTCAAGGCCTCCTCATTTGCAGCAAGCCAGGTTGTGTCATCTGCATATCACTGACTTTTGATAAGGTTTCCTTGAATCCTGATGCCTCATTTTTCTTCATATAATACAACTTCTCAGATGATTTGCTCCACAAGCAGGTTATGTATAATCGTGGTTAGAGGATGTAAGCCTTATGTACAACTTTTCTGATTTTAAGTCATATGATTCTCAATTCAAGTACAAGCTTCACAAGTTCTGCATGAACACAATGACGTGTTCTAGAGTTCTGCTCAATGTAAGTGAGCACTTTACAAATTGGATATCTAAAATGGTAGGATAAAGACATGAAGTGACTGGCTTAGAAACATTCATGGGTAGGGGAATATATTCGTAGGATTAAGGTGTAGGTGTTCACATAAGTATAGAATGTTTTTGTTCTGTTCACTTGTAGCATATTGATATTTAAATTTGACTGGTATATATTGAATTGAATTTTTTATTTTTTTTTATTTTAACTGGTGGGGGGGGGGTTTCCTGGAAAAAACTGGAAAGCCTGCTGGACAAATGCAAAAAGAACTGTAATAGTGGTACATATTGAATTGTGTGCAATTTAGTTCTATCCTATGAGGTACATATATGGTTTTATTATTGCTTGTTTGAAAATTATATATGGCTGAAAAGTTGTGTGAAAGTGTCAAATTGACAAGAGGTGGCCTACGTTAATTACCTAATCTGTTGCCAATTTGAGACTATTAAGAGTGAAGGGGTGGAGTTTAGCCTGTCAATCAGGCTGCAACTTAATGACCTTATTTGGAGGTGCTTAAGAGATAAATAGCTCACTGGAGACAGGACAGACAGACACAGCCTGTGAGACATTCCTGTTGACAAGACACATGGAGCTAATGCTAGAGGATTAGATCTGAAAGAGCCATATGAAGACTCCTGCCAGCACTGAGCTGCTCCCACCACCATTGAATCCCCAATACTTCATACCCACTGACCTGTGATCTTCCTGCATTCAGTGCCATTACATGGCTGCATGAGTCCAAAGAGGAATTTATGAACTAGTATTGGCATTTGGTATAATGAACTTGATCTAGACTAAGCTGTGGTGTTTTTTAATATACAATTACTCTTTGTATAAAATTCTTTCTTATGTACATATGTGTCTATGAATTTCTCTAGTCAACCCATACTAACACACTACCAGCTATACCTCTTAATCTAAAGTTATGTACTTTAACTACTTAGTTACCTGTTGCCTTTTAGGGAGATAAAAAAAATTGGATTAAGAATGATTCTGTGGGACTGTCAAAATTCAAGGCAAGTGCTGGTAATCTTTTTCACTATAAAATTAGCCACAAGAATTTAATATATCATTTGATTCTGCCTCCTACTTTAAACTCTCATAAGCTTTTGCCTCATGTAAATTATGGTTCCCCCTTCAGTAACATTACTACTTGTAGTACCTTGTTTCAATGTCACTTGAAATCTGGTTAAATAATTATCTATGAGACTATTCATTACTAAAAATAATATTTGTGTTAGTTTGGGTAAATTAGAGAAACAAATTTATAGACACTCATATGTACATAAGAGGTTTATATACAACAGCAATTGAATATTGAGAAAATGCCCCAGTACCATCTGGATGAAATCCACAAGTCCAATATTATTAGTGTATATGTACAATACCAACCTATTAAGTCCTCTTCAGACTCACGGAATACACAAAATGATTCCAAATACAGGCCAATCACAGGCCAATGAACACAAAGTCTTTTGAGTCCAGTGCTGGTAGAAGCATCTCATGGCTGACAAAGGTCTCTATGTGGATCCTTCAGTTCCCAGAACAAGGGGTCTATCAGACTAATGCTATGTGTCTTGTCAGTAGAAAATTTCCAAGGGAGCGAATTGTCTCTCCCACCTCCAAGCAGGAAAAACCAGATTTCCCAGAATTCTCAAGAGAAAGCTATGCTCACACAGAGGCCTCATTTGCTGTGATCTGATTGACAGACTAGACTCCACCCCTTCACTCATAATCCTCTCAAATTGACACCAGATTATGAATCTACTTCAATGTCTTATCTTGCATTTCAAGGACAGTCGATGCTTTGTAACAAGATACCAAGACTTAACCAAGAAATTATTACAGGTTAGCTGAAGGGGTAGCATTACATGTTGTAAAATGAAAGTGAGAAGAAAACCTCTTAACCCAACTTTATGCTCATAGTGTTATCTTTCACCGTTGCTCTATCTGTAGTAGAAATAAAAGTAAAGCTTGGATCAAGCCAATGTACACAGGCTTTGATGAACACCATGCTATTTCTTGGTGAAGACAAATAGAATGGTATCCTGTGGAATAACAGTACTGCTTTGGCCACCATTGTAAGCGCAGCTCAGCCCAGGTTAATTATCAGAGTGCTATCTCAAGCCTCTAATCAAATGTGTCATTGCCACAATTCCAAGGGCACTTATTCTGTGGAAATCTGCAGCCTGCATAGAGTCCTGGCTCCATTCCATGCCTTTAATCTATCCAAAATTTATCTTCAGTACTGTAGCTACACAAAGTTCTAATGACCAAACTACACAAGTGGACAGAAAAATAAATCTTAGAAAAAACAGGGAAAAATAATTTTGCTCATATATACAGAGGGAGATACACACAAATAGACACATATGTGCATGTACACACACACACCCATACACACACACACACACAGAAGTGTGGTCTCAAAGTGTCCTCAGAGTTAGGACATGCAGGTAAAGAAGTTCTTTGTCCATTTCAGCAGGTTAGACCAACCAACTCCTTCCTGATTTTTTTTGGGGGGGCATCTCTGTCTTCCTGATCTTTTATAGTAAAATTTACATTAAGGATCCTTGAGAATGAAGTAATGGAAGGAGAATGTTTAGTAATATGTGTTGTTAGTCTTATATTCATGGGTAGACATTACATCATTGGGGTGTCAATCTGTTCCTTTCCCCTCTTTTCTTTTTTCATATTGTACTTCAGAATTTCCCCTAGGACAACCTTTGTGTGTAACTATTGGTGAAATTTCCAGAAACAACAGACTGAGTCAATTCTGAGGACTCATAGACTACAGACCATGAACAAGCCCATAACCATGAATGACCCCAAGGATCGAGCCCAGCATCTTCATCTGAAGGAGCTTGCTCCCTTCATTGTAGAGTAAATTAAGAGAGATTTCTACTCTTAGAATCAGGGACATAATGCCCTGTGCCTCATATAATCAAGAAACAGTTACAGATGGAGAGAACTCTACTTCTGATCCCCTAAAGAGCTATGTGTATGAAATCTCTCAAAATGGAAATGAGACACCAGGGGGAAAAGTTGGAGATTTGGACAGATTATGAATAGAGTTCATGACAACATCTAAAGACAACATTTACCAGGATGCCTTGCTACCCCATTATAAATTCCTGAGAATGTTGTGAATTAGGGAACTCTTAAAAACACTGAGCATGCATTTGAGGACCAAGAAATATTGAGGCCACGATGTTGTCTGGTAAGACGGCCTCCCAGAAGATTCTGAATGAAATTGTCTTGTGATGCCCTCTGTCTTCCAAAAGTAAATCATTTTCTCATGAAGACAAGCACAGGTAACTATATGAAGCCCTTTCCCCATCCCACAAACTCTCATAGCATCTGGTAGAGATTCATATTGGTATAACTACATTGGAGAATCTCTTGGCAGTACCTGCTAAATTTAAATATGGAAATATCCTAAATACCCAGTTATTCACCTTCCTGCTGTATACTCTACAAGGATGCTTTAGGGTATATTTATAAGTTGACCCAAAAGAAAAAGGATCGAGCTGAGCCCCGGTGGTGTAAGTGGTTGAGTGCAGGACTGCAGCATGTGGACTTGGTGGTTCAAATCCAGTGGTGGCTCTCAGGAGCAGCACTGGGTATCGCCCACGACCACCAAAGACAGTGATACCTCCCCCCACCCCCCAAAAAAGGATCATGTCCAAGGATATAAGAAACGGTACTATTTATAAGAAAGAAAACATGGAAACTCCTTAAATGCCTTGCAAACTATAGAATGGATAAATTATAGTACACTTATACAATTGAATATACAACAATAAATATTAAAATCTGTTAGGTAGCAAGATAGGGGGTTGTTCCTCTGCATGCCTAGGAGGCCCAAAGGTTGGAAGCCAATACAGACTAAAGGACAGATAACAATTCAGGCCCAAGCCAGAAGAGGTGGCAGGAGCAGTACACTTAGGTAGACATTACACCTGGATTGGTCCAATCTAGGCCAGGTAGGCTTAATTCAGCCAGTGGGTCAACCAACACCAAGGACTACTCCTCCCAGCCACAGGCCCCAAAAGGTTGGAACCTGGAGACCACAGTCCTCTTTTTGTCATCTGCCCCTCCACCTTCTGATCAGCCAAGCAGGTCTCTCTCTCTCTCTCTCTCTCTCTCTCTCTCTCTCTCTCTCTCTCTCTGTGTGTGTGTGTGTGTGTGTGTCCTCTTCCCTCCCTCCCTCTCTCGTCTCAGATAACCACGTGTGGGTGTGCAATGCCCTGAGGATGCCTGTGTTCAATGTACTGTAATAACTGAAACTTCTTCCATCCTTTATAAAACCCCAGAAGGATCACAAACCAGGCTTCAGCTTCAATTCCTTTCTCATGCAAAGCCAAGGACCAAGGTATTTCCCACCCGAAGAATCTAACAGATCTACAAAGGAACCTGATTGTGCAATGTTGTGTACAAAGGGCAGCACCTCTAAACTAGTACTTACAAGAATAGTTGTCTTCTTAACAATTTCAAAAGCAGGTAACACTAGTTCTGGTGATGAAAGTCGAAATAATGTTTAATCTTGGTGAGTTAAAGAACATAAGGCTAGTTTGTGGTGTGGTAACTTTGTTCCAGTCCTTGTGTGCTGTTTATATGGTTGGATTAACTTTGCAAAATTAATCGATCTATATGCATGAAATTTGTGAACACTTTGTATGCCTGTTATTTTTAGTCACAAGTTAAAATAATAAGGATGGAGGAAATGCCTTTACTTTATCTTGAATTTGATTTATGAAGTTATCAACAATGTATTTTTATAAGGACTTAGTCTTACTAGAATTTCCAACTGCTATTTTTCTCTCTAAAGGAGTTCTGTTGCTACTGTAGTCCTGCATTTGGCTGCTAATTACAAAGCCTGTGATTCACTCACCAGCCATTGTATGGTACAAAGCCTGGGTAACCTGCTATTCCATTGGTATGCGTCAAAAATGACAGTGGCAATGATATTTTTGTTTGTTTGTTTTGTTTTATTGTGTTTGAAGGAGCAACTTTGGGGGGGGGGTGGGAGGCATCACTGCCCTCTGGTGGGAGTAGGAGACCCAGTCTTGCTCCTGGAGAGCTGCTGCTGGATTTGAACTGCTAACCCAGTGGGCTGCAGTCCTACACACAACCACTATGCCACCGGGGCTCAGCCAACTTTTTTTTTCTGAAGTGAAATGGTTATGTGATCAGGTTCTAACCTGGCTACTAACAAAAAATTTGGCAGTTCAAACCCAACAGCTGCTCTGTGGAAGAAAAGAACTGGCAATTTGTACTGTCAAAATATTGTAACTATGAAGGTGAACATTATAAAGCCGTTTTCATCAAATCGGAATGACCAAATTAAACTCAGATTTTATTAAATTAAATGGGTCTTTTATCGGCTTGTCTACAAACTTCTAACAAGTTCTTGTGATCGCATCATGTTAATTGCTAGAGCCATAAATAACTAAAGTAATGTATTCTTTGTAGTCAAGCCAGCATGTGGAAGGAAGATATCCCAAGGAAGGAAGTTTTAACACATACACTGGTATAAAGTCTCAGGAAAAAATACAACTTTGAACTGGCAACTCTTATTCAAGTTCCTAGGCAACAAAGGTTTCACTTTAGCAAGCAATTTCTAAAGAAAAAGCCCTGGTGTTAATTTCCATTACCACCTCCAGCCTCAAAGAATATTTACATCAATTTCACACTGTTTATGACACAGTCTGGGAAGTTCAGATGTACGTGTTCTATGGTCATGATTTTAAACCCTGTAACCCGACTAAAGC
>PVJH01018010.1:0-46287 GCA_004026705.1 Nesogale talazaci
AGAACAAATTGTTTGTCCATCTGCCAATCCATACACAATTTGTCTGGTGACACTAAGTGCAATTCTCTCTGCCCACGTCCTCCCGGTGTTTACTCTTTCCATTTGTCCCCCTTTCCTATCCTGGCAACGCTTTCTTTTTGGACCAAGCCAAGCAAAACATCCTCTCAGCACACATCTTTTAACAATTGCTCTGTAAACTAACATCTTGACCCTTGCTCCTTTCAGGTTAGAATCAGACTATAAGAAGTTGGGTCGTCTTTTCAGGGCAGCAGAAGTGGACATTTGCAGCTTGACTAAAAAGTGAGTTTAATTTCCATCTGGGGCAGCCATTTTCATCATGCCTAGTGCCTCAGTTTTGGAATCATTCACGCAGTCTTTTCTGTGTGCAGTAAAATGCCCTCTTGGCTGTGAGCCAGTAAGTCTGGAAAGTTTCAGAATCTATAATGTTTCTGTTACGGGAGTCATTCTGAAGGAGTTGCCAGTGCCCATCGGGCTATAACAAAAGGAGAACTTTGTTGTACCCGCGTGTGGTTCGAGGGATTCCTACTGAGGCCCAACCTCCCCATCAGGGAGCATTTTTCCTGAGAGGGCCGTGCATTCTCGGGGCGGTCTATGGTTGGTTGAGTGAGCCAGCAAGCGAGATCATACAGAAGCAGAAACAAGCGGTTACTTGGGGTGGTGGGGGGAGAGAGCTGGCCAGCAGAAAGCCAGCAGGTTATAGAAGCAGAATGGAGGGTTTGCAGGTCTCTGGGACTTTTCATATTCCACAGGTTTCTTTGTCTGGATCTATGCTTTGTCTCTGTCTCATTTCTAGTAGGAGCCCTGGTGGTGTAGGGGTTATGTGTTGAACTGCTAACCACAAGGTCAGGAGTTCAAAACCACGAGCCCTTACGTGGAAACAAGACAGAGCTTTCTATTCCCTTAACGAGTTAGTCCCAGAAATCCACAGGGGGAGTTCTACCCTGCCCTGCAGGGTCTCCATAAGCTGGAGTCCACATGTTGGCTGTGAGGGAGAGACTGTCTCTACAGGGATTCAGTCCTGACAGTTCACAGTTGTATTTGTCTCCATGGATGCCACAGCAATGCTTGCGAGACAATATTACAAGAATCAACGGGACACAGTTGGAGAAGACAGAAGTTGTTTAAGGAGAATTCTCAAAGGAAAGCTTGAGACTGTCTCAACCAAGCCTCATCAGATGTACATGAAGCAGATTGGTTAAGCGCTGATGATTCTTGCAGGTGTGCGATGGGTACAGACACGTTTACTACTTGGCCATTCTCTCCCCAACATGGTGACTTCATGCAGCGGACATCTGTTGCCTCCATGGGGTCTTCCACGGCTGACTGCTTTGGGAGGTAGATTTTCAGGCCTTTCTTCCTTTCTCTGCATTTTGTCAATGAAAATAATTCATAAGGAAAAATATTCAAAGGGAGCATGAAGAAGAGCTGTCCTAAAGCCTGCTCTCCTAGCAGTTGTCTGGAAGAACCCGATGTTAGCTCCCCAATCAACCCTCACAGTGGTCACAGAATTGCATACCTTCAAGGTAAGTTTTCTGTGTGGTCAGGTTCAATTCCTCCGCCACATTAGACTTGAATATGCAGGAATACATGCACCCATATGCATGTGCAAATGCACACACACGCACACTGCAGTACTCTGTCAGGGATGTCTTGTGTGCCCTAGAGGAGCGCTCCAGCAGGCAGAAGAGCTGCTAGAACAATACACAGGAAGCAGGTGTTCTAAGACCTTCGGCAAATCACATTCCCACTGAGCCTGTTTCTGCCTCAGAAGCAAGACAGAATTTCTATAATTATGAAGTTCTCACCTCGTAGCAATGTCCATGGTCCTATGGTTGAATAACCTGCTAGCAATGTGACCTTGAGATTATTAACATCTTGCTCTGAACAACTAGCCATAGACTCAATCAATTTTGCGATGTGCTTGGACAAGTGGGGGGAGAGGGGGAGCCGTGAGGGAGTGTTTGGTGATGAGAGGGCTGTATCAAGGTGATTTCATGATTGCTTGTGATTGCAAGGGTGGTCTTCTGAAAATGCTGCTACCAGAAATTAAGAAACCATCTTAAATCTATGTTTAAAAAAAGTATAACAAAATAATAAAATTTATAAATAAATTATCAAGGGTTCACGAGGGAGGAAGGAGCGGGGAGTGAAAGAAAAAATGAGTTGATACCAAGGGCTCAAATAGAAAGCAAATATTTGAGAATGATGATGGCAATAAATGTGTTTGAGATACAATGGATGCATGTATGTATTGTAATAAGAGTTGTATATGCCCCAAATAAAATGATTTTTTCAAAGGAGGGGGTAAAGAGGAGCTTATACCAAGGGCTCAAGTAGAAAAGATTTGGAAATGAAGATGGCAACATGTGTACAAATATGCTTGATACAAATGATATATTGAATGTTATAAGAGCTGTAAGAGCCCCCAATAAAATTACTAGAAAAGAAAAGAGAAACCCTCTTAAGTGTTTTTGAAGTTGTACGAGTCTCCAATAAAATGATTAAAATGTATATCAGAGTTCACTCCCGGGGAATTTCCATCTACTAATAAGATTATACTATTTTAAGAAAGAAAAGTGAAAGTTTTTTTTTAATTTTTTATTATCCATATCTTTTGGAATATTTCTGAGATACGTTTTTAAATTTCTTTATTAAAATCAAATCTAGTGTACATACATAATACAAATGAATAATGTACAATCCATTAAGTCATTTATATAAACCCAAACCAAACCATTAAGTCGATTCTGACTCACAGTGGCCTGATAGGACAGAGTAGCACTGCCTCTGTGGGTTTTGCAAGACTGTATCTCTATGGAAATAGAAAGCTGCTTCTTTCTCCCTCAGAGCTGTTTGTGGTTTCAAACTGCTGACCTCAAAAGCCACTACACCACTAGGTCTCCTGTGTGTTTCACACAGCCCCTAAAAACAAAACAAAACACAGCTGCAGTTGAGCCAGCTCTGCCTATTGCTGGCCCCATGTGCGTCAGAGTAGAGCTGTTTTACATAGGAGTTTCTTTGTAATCCCTTTCTTCCTTTCTTTTTTGTTTTTTTGGGGGGCATCACTGCCCTTTGGTGATGGGAGTAGGAGGCCCAGCCCCTACTGCAGTCCCGCGCACAAGCACTACGCCACCAGGGCTCAGCCTCTTCCTTCCTTTAGTCCTCCTCCTCCTCCTCCTCTGCACACTGGGATGTTAGCTGCAGAGTCAGCAGTTCAAAACCACCAGCCTCTCCATGGGAGAAAGCCGAGGCAGGCTTTCTACACTTGTAATGAGTTAAAGTCTCTGAAACCCACAGTGGCAGTTCTGCTCTGACTTACAGGGTCACCATGCGTCAGCATTGAGTTGACGGCAGTAAGAAGCTGCGTTACAAGGATTTTCGCTCTTTGCAGTTATTTCTGATGTCTGGCCGTGTTTGGGAACCACTACCCTGGTTTATTTCCTGCCATGTGCTCCTGCAGAGTCGGCTCATCTAATTTTGTTTAAGTGATAAATAAGGAGATGTCCTGTCACACATTTAAAGATTCATCCTGCTCCATTTATATGGACCGTGTGGATAGCAATACATAGAACAGCAATTAACATGGGCAACATTGTATAGTTCATAGAGCGTCTCCACATATGTTGCAACAAAAGTCCTGTGATGAATGCTCAAAATAGAAGGTTCCAAGTCAAGATGTTTATCTTCAAACGGAGACCTACGACTTCTTATCTGTGTTGGACTGTGCTTTTAAAGAAAACAGTCCGTGTGCCTCGCTTCCTTCATCTTCAAAATCAAGGTGACAGTATTTGATCTCTGGGTTGCTGTAAGCTTGAATGAATTAGTGCGTTGAAGGCTTTAGATCAGTGTCTGTCATCTGGGAGTGACTCAGCAGATATTAGTTGCTACTTTAGGAGATACAAGGTCTCATTACCCCCATTTTCAGGTGTTGGAAATGAAAGTTTGGAGAGTTTAAAGACCTGCCCCTGGTCACCTGGAAACAGTGGGGACACAAAATAAGCTTCTTGGACTTCAGAGGCCTAGCTCTTTCCACTGCCTAGCTTTTCAAATTTCATATTCTAGATCTATCACGATCCTTGCCAAGAAGATTTGTGACAAAGATTGATAAAAGATCCTGAAATAGAAAGGATTGGGGGACCCTAGGAGACGTAAATTACCAGAAGGAAGAACTCCTTCCCAAAACAGCTATTGACATAGTAGAAAAGACTTTAAACAATAATGAGTAAATGGCATATGTAGGGATTGGGATGGAACGGATGCGGTAAGTGAGCCTAAGCTACAGGTGAGGGTGACATGAAGAAGAAGCCAGAGCTGAAGTGAATGTCATTTCATACTACTCCCAAGGCTCTGCTTATTCCATTGAGAGAGGAAGCAGATGCTTGCAAAGGAATTGTATTTTTCTGAGTACACTCCCTGCTGAGGAGTTACTCTGACTCACAGTGACCCTAGGACAGAGTAGAACTGCCCCTGCTGGCTTTGCCAGTGGCAATATTTATGAGACCAGAAAGCCTCACCTTTCTCCCATGCAGCAGCATGTGCTTTTGAACTGCTGACCTTGTGGCATGCAGCTCACAGTTGGCACATGAGGCCACGAGGACTCCGCAAGTCCCCCTCAGATCAACACAGTGGACCTTGCTTCAATCCTGGTAAGGATTGAATTCAGAGATGCTACCAGTGTTTTGGGTAATGTAGAAAGAGAAGTGGATAAAACCCTAGATCGATCTGAGTTTTTGTTTAAATTGTGCTAAACTATGAGCTACCTTTTATTATTATTATTATTATTTTTGGCATCACTGCTCTCCGGCTGTGGGAGTAGGAGGCCCAGCCCCACTGCTGGAATTGAACCTCCGTCCCAGTGGGCCACAGTCCTGCGCACAACCACTACGCCACCGGGGCTCAGCCTGAGCTACCTTTTAAAAACCATTTTAAGTATGTCACTCAGTGGCATTAATTACATTCCTGGCACAACACATTTACCCCTACTGTTTATTTCTGTACCTTTTTTCATCACAAGAGCTCTGTTCCCACCAAGCAACCATTTCCCAGCCCCACCTTCGCTTAGTGCCTTGAGACCACTAACTTACTTTCTATACATTTGCGTATTCTAGACATCTCAAGTAAGTAATATTTATTCAATATTACTTGATTAAATGATAAGGATTCTTTTAATACTTATTCTTCAGTGCCTGGCTTATTTCACAGCAAAATGTGTTCGGGGTTGGCCCATGGCATTGCAGTACCTTTGTGTGCTGACCGATATTCTCCTGGGCATGTGACAGACAGTCTGGGAATCAATTCCTCTGCAAGTAGGCACTTGGATTGCCCTGGCATTATGGCTATTATGAATCGTGCTGCCTTGAACATGGCTATAGATGCATCTTTTTGAAATCCTGCTTTCTAAGCTCTTGGGTTTATATGTAGAAGTGGAATTGCCGGGCCATATGGTAATTCTATGCTAAACTCTTTGAGAAACTGCCAAACCGTTTTCTACAGCAGATTCACCATCTTGCATTACCACCAGCAATGGACAAGAAGTCCTACATTTTTAAATTTAAACTTGGCAAGAGATAACAGTTGAAACCAGAGAGTACAAGTTCTAGTTTGGAGTTTAATTTTTAAAAGATTAGGGCAGTCGATACAAGTTCTTGGTATCATAAACATTCAGATACCCATTACATCTTTTTCTAAAGACACACACACACACACACACACACACAGATACACAGAAACAAAACCAAATTCGCTGCCCTTGAGTCGATGCTGATTCTAAGTGACTTAGTGAGTTTCTGAAGCTGTAACTCTAGGGGAGTAGAAATCACATCTTTCTTTCTGGAAGCAGCTGATATTTTTGAACTGATGACCTTGTGGTTAGCATAACCATGATGTCAGCAGAGCCCTTCTAGATAAGGGTTAGCAAATCTATATAAGACTGTCACCATAAAAGAAACTAAATCTATATTTATTCTGTGGCTTACAATCTGACAGTTGAGTTTCTAAATTCATTGACAGGAGTGCATTTTAACTATCTAGTGGTGTATGACAGAAATACCACAAGAACTTTTAACCAAGATTTATTTCCTCCTAATTTAGAGGGGGTAGAAGTCCAATTTCTAAGTGCCAGCAGTATCAAAGGTTGTTAACTCTGGAGGAAGGTCCTATATGTTTTCATTAGCTGTGGAACCAGTATGTCTTGAAGATCCACAGGTGTCCTGGCACCAATTTTCCGTAGGGTTCGGGAATTCTTGGCACAGGGAACCCAGGTTGAAGGGCCATGTTCTGCTCCAGCTCTTCTTCCTTGATGGTACAAATATCCCTTTGATCTCTGCTTACTTGTTTAATTTTTATTATGTTTCAAGAGATTGACTCAAGAAGCACCCTAATCCTGTAGCCTATATCCTGCCTTGTTAACATAGCTGACTTTAATCTTACCTCGTTAACATCATAGGGGTGATGATTTACAACAGAAAATAATTACATCAGATCACAAAATGGGGATAATTACTGAGAATCAGGAGCTAGCCAAGACATTTACCACCTATCACAGAGATTGAAGAGCTTACTTATATGTAAGAGGTCATTTTTATAGTTCGAAGAATATTTACTTCTAGTCATGAATCTAAACATTTTTATGTAAGGGTTGGTTTAGAATTTTTTTTTTGTGGGCATCACTGAGGTTTAGAATTTTTTATCCCAACTGCCAACTCTTTTCTAAGTTATAAATATGATTTAAGTGAACTTGAATTTTTTTTTTTATTTTTTATTTTTAGGCATCACTGCCCTGGTGGTGGGTAGGAGGCCCAGCCTTTGCTCCTGGGAGCCGGAATCGATCCTCCATCCCAGTGGGCCGCAGTCCCGCACACAACCACTACGCCACCGGGGCTCAGCCCGTGAACTTGAATTTTACACACTAATTTTATTAAAATTTGCTAAATGATCACTAATTTAGCTCATTGATATAAATTTTGTGCTAGATTATTAATCATAAGCCTCTCTTCCTTTTTCATGTGTGCATGTATTGCTAAAAAACTTCCTTTGCTGTCTTTCATGTGTCCCATAAGTTTTGGTATGTCGTGCTCTCGTTCTCATTGGTTTCTAGAAATTTCCTAATTTCATCTCTAATCTGGGCCAGAACACACTCCTTTTGCAATAGAGAGCTTTAATCCTCCAATTGTTTGCTCTTGTTTTTTTTCATATTCCCTTTGTTTATTACCAGTCTTATGTCACAGTGGTCAGAAAAGTCTGTATGATACCAATATGCTTAAATTTATGTAGATTCATCTTATGCTCCAGCATGTGGTCTAGCTTTGAATATGTGCCATGTGGGCTTGGAAAGAATGTGATTTTTTTTGGTATTTGGATGAAAAGCTCTGTAAATATCTACTAGGTCAAATTGTCTAATTGTAGTGTTTAAATCTCTTGCATCCTTGTTGAGTTTCTTTACCTGTGATCTACCTTTCTCAGAGAGTGGTGAATTGAAGTCACCTATTATAATTGCTGAGTCTGTTATTTCTTTTTTCATTTTTTGGAGTGTTTGGTTGACATATTCAGCCAGTATCTCCTTAAGAGAATATATGTTTAAAATGCTTAGTGGTTCATTATCTACCATTCCCTTGAACATTATGTAATGTCCCTCCTTATCTCTTTTTGTGATTACATTTTGAGTTCAATTTTATCCAAGATTAGGATTGCAAATCCTGCTTTTTTGAATTGTTGTTTGCTTAGTATGCCTTTCTCCAGCCTTTTATTCTCAACCTATTTTTGTCTGTAGTTTTTCTCCTGTAGGCAGCAGATTGATGGGTTGTGTTTTCTAAACCAGTTGCTAGCCTCAGTCTTTTAATGCCTGTTTTTAGTCCATCGATATTCATGTTTTTTATCTCCATCTGTGGACTCTGTGATGCCATCTTATACCTTTTGTGTTGGGTGTTTTCTACCTCCCTTTCTTATCAGTGTATTGTGCATGTGTGTGGTTCATTCTTGACTTCTTTCCACCCTTAAGCCAATGTTATCTTGGGAGCTATTTTCTTTTCGTTGCCTTTTGGGTGGGGCCGTTCTATGTGGCGGTCTCTTATGTATACTTGGTGAGTGCTGTTCTTCTGCCCATACTGGGTCAGCAAGAGTCTTTTGTAGGACTGGATTTCTTCTAACGTATTCTTTGTATTTTCTCTTGTCTGGGAAGACTCTTACTTCTCCATCTATCTTGATACTTAATTTGGCTGGAAGAGTGTTCTTGGGTTTGCGTTATTTTCCTCCAGTTTTTGTAATATGCTACCCCAGTCTCTCCTATTCTTCATAGTGTCCGCTGATAGGTCTGAACATATTCTTATTTGGGAACCTTTATATGTGATTGTTTTTCCCTAGCTGCTCTCATGATTTTCTCCTTTCCCTCCAAGTTGAAAAGTTTAACTATTATGTACCTTGCTGACTTTTTCTTGGGATTTAGTCTAGCTGATGTTCTTTCAGCCTCCTGAATGGGTGTCTGGTTTTCATACATTAAGCTGGGGAAGATTTCCTCCAAGAATTCTCTCACTATTGTTGCAGATTACTTCTTTGTCGTGTCTTCCTCCATAATCCAATTATTCTGATGTCATTCCTCTTCATAGCATCAGGCATAGGTCTTAGGTTTTCTTCGACTTCTCTAATGATCTTCTTAGATTTTTGTTTCTGTTTGTTTAAGTCTGCTTACCTATTCTCTAGGTCACTTGTGAAGTTCTCTGCCTCCTCCAGTTGATTAGTGAAACCCGTGAGTCTGCTACTGCTTTTTGTTATCTCCTCCCTAAGCTCTTGTATGGACTATATTTCTTCTTTCATTTCATCCTTTTTCTGTATTGTTTCCCCTCAGATCCTGTATGACTCTAAATAGCATTCTGGAAATTTCTGTGGCAAATCAATGTCTGCCTCTATGTCTGATGTTAGGTTCAGGTTATCTTCTGACATAGCCTTTTGTTTCTCCTGTTTTTTCATTGAGGTTGTTGGGACTGATTGCTGTTTGTGTTGCATTGTTTTAGAGGAGCCAGGTGCCATTTTCCAGGGAGTCGAAGAGTACTGGCTCTCTCTGGGAGACTCGTAGGAATGCTTCTTCAAACTGCCTGCAGAAAATTTCACTGGGAAATTGGTCTACCACTTTATTCTGCTGTGGCTTCCGTCTTTCACTAGTCAACCAGTATTCTATTATTTGGAGGACAAGCTTGCTGGTCCTTTCTGTGGACTCTGGTTGGGTTGTTGTGGACCCACGAGGGTAGTGCTATGCTGGGGTTTTCACAAGAAGCTGTGATGGTGTGGCGCACAGCAGCTTGGGGTGCTGCTGGTGGTGTGTGTGTGGATGCCCACTGCAAGGGCAGTGCCACAGAAGCAGGTGGTTTGCCTGCTTTGATGTAGAGCACCGCGAATGGTGGGCAGAAGTGCCCTCACTGCAGAGGTTGGGCAGAGGTTCCAGCAGCAGTTTGAAACATTGGTGAGTGTTGGCTGAGTTGTCTTAAACCTTGTAAGGCACTAAGGCAGAAGGGAGGAAGTCCCTCAGTCACGTGGGACCACAGAGGATGGATAGGGTGGATGCCCCTCTGTGACCTGACAGTGTGGCATTTCCCTCTGTGTAACTCTCCTGTGCTGATTTCTGTGGAGTTTCTCTGGTATGTGTTACTCAGTCACCATCTACCTGGAAGTTGCCAATCACTAATTTAACTCAAGAGCAATGTAACTTTCTTAAAGTTAGAAACAGAGCTAAAGATACTTGGATTTTTTTTTACAAATAAAAAGTCTTTGAGTAATAATCTTTACATGCTGTGTCAGAAATTAATCCTCTATGTATAACTCTATCATTTTATGTTTTAGCATATCTAAACTTTTGATTTATTTTGAAGTTTGATTTATTTTAATTTTATCTACAGCAATATATATTATATTATATTATATAGATATATAATATCTATATTATATGTGCTATATTATATTCTATCTATATTATATATAACATATAATATAGATAATATAAAAGAATATGGCGTAAAAGACACATTTCCTCCCAGTTTATTCCCACCCAGTTCCAGTGCTATGGGAATGAAAGTTCATTCTAGTTAAAATTTTAAGGTGAGCAATGTGATTCTTCTGAAAACTCTAGCAAAGGGACTCAAAGGATTATTCTTGGAGCTACAGAGTTTAAGAGCATACTGCCACGATGCGGTCCAGAGTTAAGAAGCCATTGCTGTGGAAATCACACACGTCCCTCCCAACATCCATTAAATAGCTATGGGCACTGAGTTCAACTGCTTAGTTCCACAACCTTACTCACAAACAGACTACTGAAATTTGACTCCTTCTCTAACGATCTGTTTCTGAGTGAACACTGTGAGACATACACAGTAATCAAGATTGGGTCACATCACCAAGGGGTGCATGGGACACTTGTTTTGTGGCTTTCTGACAGTTATATCAGGGTTCTGATGTAATATTCCACTCAGTCAACAATTTCTAGTGGCAAACATGAGTTTTGCACTCTCCTGGTTGTTTAAAATAGTCTTTTCTTTAAAAGTAGAAGCCTTCTCCTCTTTGATTTTTCTCTTTCCCTCTCTGTAACTACAATACAGCAAAAATCTGAAGAGTTCAACTAGTGGTCCTCAATCAGACATTTACATCTGTTGGTGGTTCATAGAGGCAGTAAGGATGAAAAGCATGACTTTTATATAAGCTACTAAAATATAAATACGTAGGAGGCTACCAACATATCAGTGTGCTTCTTTGGGGAAAAAAATAGTTAGGGCTTCTGTCGTGTTGTAACCTGATTCTTTGATAGAGTGGTATCAGGGATAAAAGTACTAAGAACTATTTGCCAATGAATTTCATTTAAAGTTGAAAGAGAAAAAAGTAAGGTGCAGAAAGATTGAGTAAGGTCACCCAGTGCCTAAAACTCTGAATTCTAGTCAGGGGTCTCCTCTGCTATCTCAGACAAGTAGTATGTCTCCTTCACATCCCCCCTTCCAGGATCTCTGTCCCCACTATTCACCACTGGTTCTTGTAACACCCCCGCACCACTGCCACCACCCCTGCCACCCCCTGCTTTTCATTCTTCAATACTTTTCTCTGAAGTGTCTATTGGGTTCTTCGGAAAGATGAGGCTGAGATGGAATTAAGAGTACGAGCAATTTATTGGCAGGACAGAGGTAATGCCTGAGAAAGAAAGAGGAATAAATGTGACTCACATGGGAAAAACCATGGCACCGTTCTGACATCTATACCAGGAAGGAACTACTGAAGCAGGACTGGACAGAGAGAGCCTCAGACTATGTTGTACACATGTGTACCATGTTACACAGTCTTGCCCAAACCAATGAGGAGCTATAGGAGCCAAGATTATCCACTCAAGAAGATGTACACAGGGGGGAAATGGCCAGATCCTAGTAGCCGTGCTGTGCTCAGTCACTGGCCAGGGGTTACTTGGGGACGAGCATGGCTCGAGTCTGAGTTATGACTAAAGGAGCTATAGCTTCCTTCTTGGCCACTGAGTAACAAGTTCTTTTAGTAGGAGACGCCTTCTGTGAACCTTACCTATGAGAGTAAAACAGCCCTCACAATTACCCATTTGGCTGTACATTCGCCTTTCAGCAATTTCAGAACCTGCCAATGAATTTTGGATACCTGAGCATTCTTTGTTTTTTTCCCCTTCTGTTTTTTTGTTTTGTTTTTTGGACTCCTCTTCTGTTTTTATTTGGTTGTTGTTACTGGTAGTTCTCTTTTTTCTTTTTTTAGCCATTTTATTGCCATGTAATTCACACATCTTACAATTCAATAGCTCAATCACATCAATAAATATTGTAAAAAGCATTACCACTATCAATTTCCCTTCCAACTTCCCTTTATCAGTGTTTTGTCAGCATGAGAAAAGTGATGTAAATAAGTTCATGAACTTAGCATCAAAATTAGTAAATTGACATTCAGGTTTATGTATTACTAGTCTCTTCTAAATTTGCTTAGCACCAATCTCACCAGCTTGAGGACATGATAATATGGAGTCATTAAATATATAAAACAGAGAACAAGATTCTGGAATATGTTAAGTCCCTGGTATGATGTTCAGTGGGCAGTCATGTGTTTCCTGGGAATAGTCCCATATCTTTCTTTCTTTCTTTCTTTCTTTAATCCCATATCGTTCTATGCTGATCTCAAAATCCAGAAATGACTTCACCTGTCTCTCTTTTACAGAGTCCACATAAAAGGTCTGTGCCTATAATGTATGAAAAAAATGGGAGGAAAAACAAATATTTGGACTTACTTTCCACATTGTGTCATTTGATGTCATAGATGGCCATTTCACCCTACAAGAAATGGCATATGGGCTCTTTATCATCATTGTACTTATTTATTTTTCTTTCTGTCCTCCCTCGCAATTTTAAAGCTGTTGCTTTTGAGACACATCTCAAAAGTATGATGAAAGAAGTTATATTGTGCTAATTAAGTTATCTGAATAACAAATAAGAGTTAAAGGATGCCTGTCTACCATGAAGCATAGGCGATCCTAAAAGCAGTGACTCAGGGAAATTAGATAATGTACATAGGAGTTACCAAACTCATGTAAACTGTTTTGATAAAATAATCATTTAACATTTTAAAAGTAGTGTGTGTGTGTGTGTGTGTGTGTGTGTGTAGTGGGGAGATCATTCTTCCATTATTCTTAACTTTAAAATTCATTAGATTTAATTTGATTTCTAAAGGATGAGGCTACAGCTAATCTTGGTGAAGCAAAAGCAGCTGTTGGGCTTGGTATTTATTTATACACATCATGCTGAACAACAACAAAATGATTGTAATGTAAATATTTGCAAAATTCTCCCCCAAACATCAAACATCTTAAAAACAAACAAAGAAACACCCTTTAACTACTGACTAGTCTACTCACATTTCATTTAGATTGTATAAATTAGGTAATTTGATAATTTGTATAAATAGGTAATATGAAGCGTTTTAATTTTATTAAAATGTCAGGAAATAAAAATGTTTTTGAAGAAAATTAGTTTAAATGCATCACCATAATATAATTATTTCAAATAAGATCAACTTAACCCAGAGATAGTATTAAACTGTATTTTAAAAGGCTTCTCATCCCTTGTTAATTGAAAACTAAAGAAATGACTTTCTTCCCCACAGATGCAGAAAAAGTTATACTGCATTTATTTCTGTGCAGGGAAAAGCAGCAAATCAATGGTAAGTTTGCACTCCCTGTTTTGTAATTTTAATTGCTCCCCACAGTCTTTTTCAGTCTCCTGAGAGAAACAATGGACTGTTAGCATGCTGAGTTGTTTTCATTTAGGAAGGAAGACCTTCAAGCTTCCAGAGTTTAGCTGGAGAAGATTTTATGGTTATATAAAAGGAAAGTGTGATAGCTTGGTTTTGTGTCAACTTGCCTGGCCCATGAATCTCAGTCGCTTGGCAGTTGAGGCCTCCCCCACAATGTAAGTTAATATAACGCAGTCAGCTCCCTAAAGGCATCTACTGTGAGCCAAGCAGTTGCTCAGGCCACAGCTCTGGTATCTCCTCAGGAGTGGGGTTTACTTGATATGTAAGTGGACACTGGAGAACTCCACTTCTTGCTGGCCTGGGTCCCCATCAATCTCAGTTCTTGAGTTAAGGCCTGCCCTCTTGTCTGACGACCTGTGAAGCTATCAATGACCTTTCATATTGCCTGCCAACTTTGGGAACCATTAGAACCTGATGACCTTGGATTCATTCACTCTGCCAGCTACAGACTTGACCTGCAGACATCCACCCGTCTATGGCTTTCCTTCTTTGTGCTCCTGCTTCTTAGGCCATTGGGACCAGCAGCTGAATGGTTCAGGAATAGCCTCCAACTTTTAACATCTGACCCACTCACTTGAATCAGCCTGGTCTTACCTGTTCCTACAATGATGTGAACCATGTTCTCTTCATAAAATTTTTCTGTTAAAAATATTTCTATGTATGTGTCACAGGTTTTGCTTCTCTAAAGAATACAGCCAAACATGAACAGAAATGCTCTGGATAGATTACAAAACACCCCACCACCATGGAGTCAATTCAGACTCCTACCAAACATATGGGGCCGAGGAGAACTACCCTTTAAGGATGTATATCTTTGTGAGAGCAGAAAAAGCTCAACTTTCCCCCATGCAGCAACTGATAGGTTTAAACCCCTGACCATGGAGGATGGAGCCCAACATGTAACCCATTACATTACTATGACACCAGGACTCCTCTATTATAAACAGGGAGGCAATATGTCAACTTTTTAGGACAGAGTGCTTTTTAAAATGAAAGTGTTACTTTAAAAATAATAGTGCCCATTTAATGGGTAGACTAAGTTGATTTTTCAAATTCTCAAGACAATGGGAAAAAACAAACTAACCAAGTTCTCTACTGTCATTTCTGCCTCATAGAGACCCAACAGGGAAAAGTAGAACAGCTCCCTGGGGTTTCTGAGGCTATAACTTTATGAAAGCAGACAGACATACATTTCTCAAGCTAAATGGATGGTGGGTTCAAGCCACCAACCTTTTGGTTAGCAGAGGGATAACCCTCTGTACCACCAGGGCTCCCTTAAGGATTTAGTCTCATGGAATGTGAGCCACTGTGTTGGTCTGGGTAGACTAGAGAAGCAAATTCATAGGCATACATATGTATATAAGGGTTTGTATATAAGAGCAATTGAACATTGAGAAAAACACCCCAGCTCAGTCCAGATCAAGTCCATAAGTCTAACATTAGCCCATATGTCTGACAGCAATCTGTAAAGCCCTCTTCAGAGTCACGAAACACATGCAATGATGCTGAATGAAGGAGATCACAGGCCAGTGGTTACAAAGTCAGTGGTGGTGGAAGCATCTCATCGCTGGCAGGGGTCTCCACGTGGCTTCTCTAGATCCAGGTTTCTGGCCGCATCAGGGTGGGTCCACGTGGCTTCTCCTCAGGGATGTCTCGCAGGAAGGGAGCCTTGTCAGTCGAGTGTCTCCAAGGGAGTGAACTGAGAAAGACAGTGTCTCCCGCCTCCAAGAAGGAATTACCATTTTCCTAGAGTTCTTAGAGAATATCATGCCCACACAGAGGTCTCATAGGCTATCTCCCGATTGACAGGATAGACTCCACCCCTATATTCTTGATCCTCAAACTGACACCAGATTAGGTGATTGCCACATCCACTATCTGTGACTTGTCCCCTTGCATCACAAATATTAAGAACTGGCCTATGCCAAAGGCCACATAATGAGTCACTGAGCTAGGATTCCTCCCAAGAGCTATAGCCCCTAGGCTGCATCCTCTCCTTTATCTGTGTTGTTTCTCTTCTAAGATATTCTTCACCTTACCAATTTTACCAAACTTCAAGGATCTTTTGAATGACAAAGTTAGAATTCAAATTTCCGTGATGATGCTAAGTGATGATACAGTTGTAGCTTTAGAAAATGTGGCTGCTGATTGGTCCCCAAAGTTGTACTTTTGAGTGGATGGGCCTGCACCTTGTGCAGTGATTCTAAGGTCTATAGGACTCTGTGTCTCTTCAGTGAGGATTCTAGACCAGTGCAATCTCAAACCCATTATCAGATCGATTCTCATAGTGATTTTGTGGGGTTCAAACTGATTCTACCCTAAAGGATTACCAACGTTGTAATCTTCTCCTGGAGCCTGGGAGCATAGTGGGTCACAAGTGGGACAATGACCAATCAGTAATTTGAAATGATTAGTTGATCTGCTGGAGAAAGAGCACACTCTGTATTCCTATAAAGAGTTAGAGTCTTGAAAACCCACAGGGAAATTTTATCTGTCCTATAGGGTCACTGTGAGTTGAAATGAACTTGATGGCAGTGAGGGAGTGAATTTTTGGGGGGGGGGCATCACTGCCCTCTGGTGGCAGGGGGAGGCCCAGCCTTGCTCCTGAAGAGCAGCTACTGGATTTGAACTGCCAGCCCTGTGGGCCACAGTCCTGCACTCAATCACCACACCACTGAGGCTCAACCCGAGGGAGCAAATTTTTACAGAAGCAAACAGCCTCATTTTCTTCTGCAGAGTGACTGTTGGTTTCAAATGGCAGAACTGTTAGATAGCAAACAATCATTTACACACTCATGCACATAGTAGAGTCACTAAAAACTCTGAGTAGTGAATTGACTGCTTTGTGTAATATGGAGAGATCGAACTCATCGCCTGACCTTAGGTTTGAGTCCTGTTTCACCCAAACTTAGCTGAACATCCTGAAGTGCACTGCCATGTGAGGCCTAAGAAGTTACAGAGCGCAAAATCACCAACCAAGTGGTCAGATGACCCACCTTCATAGTTTCAAAACTCCCTGATTTTTAAACATGTGTTAAGGTATTGCTGGTCTGGGGATTTCATCTGATATGCATCAATAGGCCATTGCCTATAAAATTGGAGTCTTCAAATTAACTAGCAAAACATAATGAGAATACACCAAAGGAAAAGCAATAACAGAACAAACTCCCTTATGTTGACACCCAGTAGTGTTGGCTTTCTGGGCAGTAGTAGCATAAGACCCCATGTTTAGAAGAGCTCCTGCTTGGTTTAATGCTTTGAAGTTCACTAACTTGAAAATTTTATTAATTTTTGGCAAGAGAACCTGTGGTTCATTTTTCATGGAACCTAGTTAGTTTTACTCCTCAGCTTCAACAGTTACCAAGATTTTGTCTATCTTACCTAGCAAAAGTTTGTTGAAGACCTACTGTGTGCCATCATCTGGCACTATCTCTGACAGTGTTTTGCTTCTATTTATGAGGTTTTCAGTATCTGAGAATGTTTTAGTGGCTAACTCCCTAAAAGTGAACAGCTTATTACTTTTTCTTTTTTTTTTTGGCAGGGGGGCATCACTGCCCTCTGGTGGTTGGGCCTATTCCTTTTTTATAACCTGTTCCTAGTCTTGAATTTCTGCTAAAATCTGCTCTCTTTGGTTGACCCTGCTGGTGTTTGAAACACCATGAGATAGCATCTAAAATCAGAGCAATCCACAAGTCCCCACAGTAGGACAAATAGACAGGTGAGTGATCAGAAGACACGCAGAGTAAGACTGAGGAAGAGTTGTCTTCTTAAAGTCCAGTCTGCCATAACAACGGGGATGGACCAAAGCCCGAAGGACACGCCTTTGCTGATGAGACGTGATTCAAAATGAGAAGGAACAGTTGTAAAAATCCATAACTAATCATTACTTGGAATGTACTAAGTATAAATCTAGAAAAATTGGAAGTTATCAAAAATTAAATGGAACACAAAAAGATTGATATTCTAGATGTTAGTGAGCTGAAATGGACTGATAGTGGCTATTTGAATCAGAAAACCACATGGCTTACTATGCTGGGAATGAAAGAGTTGAGAGGAAAGGGATTGTATTCAGCATCAAAAAGGACATTTTCAGGTCTATCTTGAAGTACAATGCTGTCTGTGATAGGCTAATACATATCTGCACACAAGAAATCCAGTGTATACAGCTGTCATTCAAATTTATGCACCAGTCACAAAGCTAGTGATGAGGAAACTGAAGAACTCTAACAGCATATTCAGTAGGAAATTGATCAAACATGTAATCAGAATGCATTGATAATTATTGGTGATTGGAATGCAAAAGTTGAAAGCAGAGAGGAAAGAACAATAGTAGGAAAAATTGTCTTAGTGATAGAAGTGAAATTAGAGATTTCTTGATAAAATTTTGCAAGACCAATGACTTCTTCATCACAAATACCTTTTTCCCTCTTGCAACACAATTGGCGACTATATGCAAGGATTTCTCCAGATGAAGTTTATAGAAATCAAATTACTACATATGTGGGAGTAGATAATGAATAAGTTCAATGTATAAAATTAGGTAGGGCAGACTGTGGAATAGTAATTGATTGACTGCTCATATGTAAGTTCAGGCTGAAGCTGAAGAAAATGGAAACAAATTCATGAGAGCCAAAATAGAACCTTGAGTTGATCCCACTTGAATTTTAAAAACATCTCTGTACAAACTTGATGCATTGAACACTAATGACAAAATATCTGATGAGCTATGAGATGAAACTAAGAGCATAATACATAAAGAAGCAAAAGGTCATTAAAAATCGGATAATTTAAAAATGATCAAAGTATCTGCTAGAAGAGACTCTGAAACATGCCCTTCATCATACAGTTGCTGAGGCAAATGGAAGAAATGATGATGTCAAAGGGCTGAACAGAAATTTCAAAGGGCAGCTCAAAAAGACAAAGGAAAATATTATAACAAAATATGCAAAGACCTAGGGTTAGAAAACTAAGAGGGGGGAGCATGCTCAGTGAATCTTAAATTGAAAAAACTAAAGAAACAATTCAAGCTTCCAGTTGCAATATTGAAAGACTCTATGGGCAAAATGTTGACTGATGAAGGAAGCAGTCAAAGAAAATGGATAGACGATACAGACTCACTGTACCAAAACATAACTAGTCAGCATTCAAACAAGAGGTAGCATTCAAACAAGAACCAATGACACTGAAGGAGGAAGTTCAGGCTGCACTAAAAGCATTAGCCCCACCCACATATCATAAAACCCTTCAGGAATTGATGGAATACTAATGGAAATGTTTCAACAAACTGATGAAACACTGGAAGCATTCACTCATCTGTGTCAAGAAATTTTGAAGCTGGCTATTTGGCCAACTGAGTGGAAGAGATGCATATTTGTACCCAAAGAAAGGTGTGCAGCAAGGTTGCACCCTCTTGTATCCTGTTGTATCCTTTTCCATCCTCTCATCAGACTTGCTCCATCTGTAGGCTCATCAGAGAGAGAAGCTGGGTTATGTGAAGAAGAGTGTGACATCAGATTGGAGGAAGGTGTGTTAACAAATCTGTGGGATGCAGATTACACAATCTCGTTTGCCGAAAATGAGGAAGAATTGAAGCACTTGCTGCTGAAGAGCAAGGATTTCAGTCATCAGTGTGACTACAACTCAACATAAGGAAACACCAAATCCTCACAACTACACCAATAACCAGCATGATGATAAATGGAGAAAAGGTTGAGGTCATCAAGGATTTCCTCGTGCTTGAATCCACAATCAATACTCATGGAAGAAATGGTCGTGAAACCAAATGATGCATTGCATTGGGTAAATCTGCTGCCCACGATCCCTTTAAAGTGTTGAAAAGCCAGGAAGTTAATTTGAGAACTAACATGCACCTGACATAAGCCGTGGTTGTTTGTTTTTTGTTTTTTGTGGGCATCACTGCTCTCTTGTGGTGGGAGTAGGAGACTCAGCCCCACTGCTGGAATTGAACCTCTGTCCCAGTGGGCCGCAGTCCCGCACACAACCACTACGCCACCGGGGCTCAGCCCGTGGTGTTTTTTTAATTAACAGTTTTACTGAACTGTCAAAAATTCATTCGTATTAAGAACTGTTGTACAATCATCATTACAATAATAAATTTTAGAACTTTTTCTTCATTCTTCTGTTCATCATTATCAGGTCCCCAATTCCCCGCCTTCCCCCCACACACACACACACTCACTCACACACATTCCTTGTCATACTCGTAGGAGCCATTATTCTAGTTATTCTCTATATATTTACCTATTCTGGATTTTGTATACAGAAAAACATTTTAAACAACAACAACAAACTAACCACAATAGCAAAGTAAAACAGAGAAAAACATCAATGGAAAAGAAAGAAAATATTAAAAACAAGAGTCAATCTAAAATGGGTCAAAAAGAAGATCAAATGATAACATATTACCTTTTACCTGCCTACATCTGCCATAATGGAATTTAAAATGTACTCTGTCTGATAACAAGGCTATTCACTCCCCTCAACTATGGTTAGAGGGGACTGATTGGAGATTTAACCCATGTGCGGACTCTGAAAATGTATTTTAAACTTTCACTATCATCCACAGCGTTCTGTACACCAGGCAAAAGTTCACATTATAAGCTCTGATACCATTCTCCAGATTTGAATTTTATTACTTATAATCTTTGGATCACGGAAGCTGGAGTGCTTCTTTCAGCCATGGTATTTTCGATCACCTCATTTGCATGTGAAAGTTGGACATTGACTAAGGAAGGCCAAGGAGCAATCCATGCATTTGAACTCTGGTGCTGGTGAAGAATAGTGGAAGTAGGACGAGTTGCCAAAAGAACCAACAAATCTGTCTTGGAAGAAGTAAAGCACAATGTTCCTTAAAGGCCAAAATAGTGAGGCTTCTTTTTGAGTTCTTTGGACATGGTATCAGGAGACATCAGTTCCTGAGAAGGACAGTGTGCTCGGTCATGTGGAACAGTCCTCCTTGGCACAGTAGCTGCAACAGGAGGCTCAAAGATAAAGAACAATGGTGAGGGGGAACTGGATGGGCCAGGTTTCATTCTGCTGTATATATGGCTTCTGTGACTTGGACCAACTTCATGGCATCTAACGCCAACAGCAACAACAACAATGTGTCACTGGTGAGATGCAAAGACAAACAAGACCAGATCCTAGACGTTAAAGCTTTACAGCTTAATACAGGAACGCATCCAGATTTAGCTATCAAACTACACCAGAGGACTATTTTCATTTAAGTATGGGCCCAATATGAAATGTAAGCTTTCACTTTTTCTGATGACCAACCCTACTCATAAAACTTCAAGGACACGTATCCCGATACACACTCCTTTATTTATTTACACACTGTACTCTCATTAAGGAAGCTTGGTGTCACAGTGGGTTGTGTGTTGGGCTGCGAAGCGTGTGGGTAGCAGTTTGTACCTACCAGCTGTTCTGTGGAAACGTTGAGGCTTCCTGCCCCTGTAAGTTCTCCCCGACAGAGCAGAGTTGACCGATGCTTTCATACTGCCACTTTTGCAGTTAGCCGATGACTGCTTAGCCCGCACCACCACCAGACCGCCTCCGTTTGAGGTTAGACGACTGGCTGTGACTAGAGCTCACCCATTTCTCCTCACTCGGGCACCTGCCCGCCCTTCTCTGGAGAATAGGAACAGGTCAGAGGCTCTGGGGAGACGCTCTCTCACTCACAGCCACATGACTGCTTGCCGGAGCAGAGAGTGAGCAGGAGGCAGTGGGGGAGAGCAGAATGGCTACATATGTGAGAAGATTCACCTCAGAGCCCCAAGCAGGCGGGGCCTGGATGAGCCCGGGAAGAAAGTTGTGCTTTCTAGTCAAGCTTCAAGCAGCACCCCTGAGGATTTCCATGAAGTAGGAGATTAGATTTATTTTGAAATTCCCTGCTTGCTTTTCTATATTGCTCTTCCTCACCAGGGAGCACTAAGAAAAAATTTTTTTCATTCTTATCCCTTCTGTTATTTTCCTGGATTGTTTCTCTGGGGAAAAAAAACATTAAAGTTAATTTTCAATGCTGTGGAAATATATATGTGGTATTTTGGGACAAAAAAAGTGCACCATGGACCTCATCTGTTAAAAGTTCATTGGTGGTAATTCTATTACATAAGAAGCATAACTACTACCCTGGAGAGGATGGTGCAGGGTGAGGGTTTGGTTCTGTTGCTCATAAACTGGCTATGGGTCGGAAGTGATGAGGAAAACACTGGAGTCCTGGGCAGTCCTAAGACATTAGCTCATTATTTTGAAAACTGTAAATAATAGGAAAGAAGGAATCACTTAGTTTACTTCCCTAATATGCATTCTGCTACCCAACTCACCGCCATCACGCTGATTCCAACTCAGCAATCTTACAGGACAAACTAGAACTGGGATCCAAGTTCTTGCCAAGAAAAAGTTCCTCTTGCTGGGAGAGGTTTGGCTAATAAATGAATAAGGATTACAGAACTGGAATATCTAGGTATTTCTGTATCTATCACTAAAAAAATCGAAAACCTATTTTTAAGATTTTGTTGTGAATTAGGTCAAGGTTTCAGAGCAAATCAGTTTTCTACTGATCAATTCATGCATATTTTGTTTCATCTCATTGAAATTCCCACAATGTACCATCATTTAACTCACTCCCTTCCAGTACCTCCATTTTCTTTTTCTTCTTTTTTCCTAATCCTTCTGAAATTTGTCCTTGGGTAAAGTCTGTCCTTTTTAAAAAAAAACAATCTCAAAATAGTTGATTTTCCAAAGGTTAAGCAGGGTTCTCCAGAGAAACAAAACCAGGACACTTGTAACTATATATATAAATAAATTTATATAGCAGTCCACCGAGCAGTACAGAAGACTCAGTTCAATCACTTCCATGGAACAGTTAATGTAATGGAAGTCCTTCAACTCACAAGGTCAAGGAAGCAGACAGCTGAGTCTTACCTACGGTAATGCAGGCAGAGTCCATCCAGCGGCAGGTCACCAATAGTCAGTGACTCAGGAGCTTAGCAAAACAGGCCTGGCTGGAATATTGAACTCAGAAGAAAGGAAGTTTACAATATCAACTTACATAGCATTCCTTTAAAAAAATAGTTTTGACTGAGTCAGATCAAGTCTTAAACTTGAACTACCATCTACAGAAAATATAGAGCAAAATGTCAGTATCAGGAAAATGTGGTCAGTGCACCTCAAAGTGCAGGAAACTACAGAAGGCAAATTATAGAAGGCAAATTATTTGATGTCTTCATCAATAAACATTTGTATGGGTAAAACTGAAAGAGTTAGGAACCTTTGTATTAAAAGTTGTAATCCACCTGATCGCAGTGGGTTTGGTTTGGCTTACAAGGGGAAAGATTTAAAGAAACAGATTGATGAAATGCGACGGTTGGCCTTCTTTGGATCTTGCCTCAAACAAACCAGCTTTAAGACAGATGTAAACATTTAACAGAACGAAATGTGTTGCAAGAATCTATATACACACAATCTTACCTTTACCTGTGAAATAATATGATATCTGTGTTTTGCTCCAAAATAACACAGTAGGTGCTTATCTGGGAAGGGGGCTTGCACAAGAAACATGATCAGCTAACAATTTATATTGACATAAGGGGCTGGAAGATTCTCTACTGTTCTATAAAGAGATTTAAAAACCCACAAAAATATCTACCTGTTTTCTTGTACTGGCATTAACTATGGCTGATGGTGTCGATCTCGTCTCTGAGATACATACACACAACCCAATGTGTCTGTAACATAAGACATCACATCAGATGCTCAGTGACCTTGTAAACACCTACCAAGGATCTTGATGTATTGGATAATCGAGCTGGGCATGGAAAAGAAAGACAAAACAGGCATCTTGCCACACTCAAGAAACAACAACATCTGAGGATTATATCCCCACTTCTGTGTTAGAGTCACACCAACCTTGGTCCTTAGCTTCTTGTCAGCAACAGATCTCCTATTAAAAAAGACTTGAGTCTCCGGTCATACCATCCTGAATGTGCCCAATCTCGTCTAAAAGGGCTAGAGGCAGCTAGAGCCTTGGCATTCTTCTTTCAATTTTCCAAAGGCCCTTAGGACAAATACCTGTACCGATTAAAATCACACCAACCTTTCAAACAATTGCATATGCAGTACCCGAAGCAGAATCAATCCACACCTAAATACCATCTGGTTCTTAAATGTTTAATATTTTTCTCCCCAGGCCTTAAAAGCATTCACAGTTGTCAGCCTGTGTCCCCAGAATACAGATATTGTTTTCCCTGGGTGTTATACAATGTTCTTACTATCAGCCTGCCTTGAAATTAGGTCAGCATTTATATTTTAGGGGCTGATCTTTATTCTTCCTTGGCGGTCCGTGTGCCAATGTTGTTGACCTAGTTAGTCTTGGTGCTGCCCCCCTCTCTAACCCACTTGCAGGGCTCCTACTAAATTATTGTCGGCGACACCGCACCTGTGGTTTCCGTTATATCTTTGCAAAACCTGCAGGCCACCCACAAAGTCGGCGTCTCTTTCCTCATTTTAAAATGGGCAGGAGAAAACCCACGTTCAGGAGACAGAAAAAGATTCTTCCCCCTCTCCACACCCCACTCCACTTAGTAAAGAGCAAAATCCCGAAAGGCTATTTTGGTTTGTTTTCTGAATAACCAAAATTTGTAAGATTTTAAAAACTAATGAGAAAAATATATCTTTGACATTACTCACCTCCCTGTCCCATCGTTTGTCATGTTATTTTTTGGTAAGCACTGCATACCAAAACTAAACTCACTGCCGTCACATTGATTCCAAGTTATAGCCACCCTATAACATAAGGATGGAACTGTCCCGGTAGCCTTCTGAGATTGTAACTTTATGGGAGTACAAAGCCTCCTCTTTTTCCCTTGGAGTGGCTGGTGGTTTCAAACTGCTGGCCTTGCAGTTAGCAGCCCAAAGGGAAGACCACGACGCCACCAGGCCTCTTTGAGCAATGCGTTACACATTAAGTAACAAGTTGCATAAGCTTCTACAACACGAGCGTTATTGTTGGCTGAACGTGGAGAATACCAACAAGATGTTTACTTTTGTTCCATAGCAGGCGGGGATGAGCTGAACTGCGTCATTTTTTCACAGATCAGAAAAATGCTTCCTTGGTCGGTCGATAATACGCAGTATTAATGCGCAGTCCGGTTCTGCGCGTAGCTTCCCCACTCTCTCTGCATCAGACAATGGGGCAGGCAGCCTTTTTCCCCTTACCAGGACCCCTGGTGGCCTAAGGATTTCGTTAACCAACGGGATGTTAGCCGAAGCTCTGCAGTGGGAAACCACTCCTCGGGAGAAAGAGGCGGCGTTCTGCTCTGAACAGTCACAGTCTCTGGGATGGTATTAAAATCTTACCTCCTTCACCCCAAAATATCGCCTTCTGGTACTCAGCCTGCCTGCCTGAGCATGATGCTGTTGCCACACCGGTCTCTATGGGATCAGACTTACAAGGCATATTTGCAAAATTAACTAGAGAGGGCAGCGAGTCTGATAACGAGAGAGGAGCAAATGTTCCTTCAATTCAAAGACTATAGTCAGTATCGGTAATTTGCACCTTGTACATGTAGAAACTGCTTTAATCTCTCAACAAAATAAAACTGGAAAAATCTTTCCTTGGGAAGGTTACAGCCTCTGAAACCCACAAGGGGCGTTCTCCCTGTGCGTTCTGAGTCAGAAACGACGCGATGGCTGTGGGTTCTGCTGTTTTTCTTTCTCTCCTTCACCCACGGACGGATGCACCTGCGGGCGGACGTGCGCCGTGGCGTTCCGCAGACAAGGCACCAGGGCGACGACTCTGCGGAGAACCTTCAACGCCAACGCAAGAGAGTTGCCAAAGCCAGTCCTCGCCTCCTCGACACCACTTCAAAGCGGTCGCGTTCCGCTTCCTTCTTCAAGATACTTTCTGACAGGTCTTTTTGTGTGAGTCAAGAGGATAAAGAACCCCCAATACAATTTTTTAAATAAACATATAACAATGAGTACAAGAATGAAAAGACGGTTCTAAAGTTGATTATAGTGATGATTGTACAACTCTTTTTGATGTGATTGAACAATTTATATGAATTAAATATGCCCATGAAACTGGTAGGGTGAAATATATAAATAAATGCAAAAGCATCACCATTAAAGACATGCAAATAAAAACTGTGCTTTTATTTCAGCACAAAGTACTGACTAGGCATGGCATATTAATTTCCTTTTTATTTAAGTAAAGTAGCTACTCTCTAGCCTCTAAATTAAATAGAAAACTGAATTCACACGTACTTTTTAGAGACTAATTTTATTTTTAAAGCCACATTCACTGCTTTAATTAAAAAACACATTAGTTTTACACTTCCCATATTCTAATTTTAGAGGCATTCATGGGAAATGTTAAGGTATTCGACTGCATTTGAAATGGGAGTAGTAGCTGAAAAAAATAGAGATAACATAAAATTGAAGTTTTGCTTTTATGTTTATAATTCTCCATTTTAATTTCTCTTCCTTTCAAAGTCTCTAACCAATATGCAGTAATCATGGTTTTTGACAATACCAAGTGCCCAGATCTTTAATAGTATGTCACTACTCACCAATAATTACACCTTTGGTCTGAATAAGGGCCACAGTTATACTATCTCCCCCAGAGCTCATATAATTATCAGTGACATTTGAGATTTTGTGGCAAAGGGGGAAAAATCCTAGTTATAGGCAAATAGTGTCCTAGTTTTTTAAACAGTGACATGGGGTATTCCAGAATCTGTAAACTAATAAGTTTGGCAAAAATTGCATGTAAGCATTCCAAAAATAATGTAACTACTGGAAGATCATCGGGATTCATTCAGTATAAGTCATACAAAATCCATCCCCTTAAAAAACCCTCTAGACTGAGAGTGTACATTAATTTAATTGTCTAATGCTTATCTCCTCTGGAAATGAGCATCGTCTTTCATGGAGCCCTGGTGGCGCAGTGAGTTCCAGTGCAAAGCTTCCAACACTCAAGGTGGTTTCAAACCCACCAATCTGCTCCTCAGGAAAAAAAGGTTTTCTGTTCCCATCAAGATTTATAGCCTGAGTAACCCACAGAGGCAGCTGTAGCCTGTCCTCTACGCTCACTGAGTCAGAATCAACTCAATGGCAGTGAGTTTGTGGAGGGTTTTTTTTTTTTTGGGGGGGGGAGGCATCACTGCCCTCTGGTGGTCATGGGAGCTACCCAGCCTTGCTCCAGGAGAGCTGCTTCTGGATTTGAACCGCCAAGCCCGTAGGCTGCAGTCCCATACTCAACCACTTATGCCACTGGGGCTCAGCCCCTGTGGAGGATTTTTGTTAACTTTTTGTTTGTGTCACAAATTGAAGAGATTTGAAGCTTATGATAAGTATATATTGTACTGGAATGGAAATAAATTGCACCTTAGTTCTGAGTTACATAATGACTATGCATCAAATTCGAGGAGTCTCAAAGAGCCTATCACAAAGGATGATAGTAGACTCCTTTTCGGGATGGGATGCAGATGACTGTGAGAACTGGAGGGATACTGATCCGTTTGGCAGGCACCAGCATGAGGACTCTGAGACACACCAAGAATTCCATATGGCAGAAGCAGCTTAGAGTAAGAAGAAATCGATTGATGGTAAATTAAAGACATTGAGTAAATCTCTTGCTATGGAAGAGATAGGAAGATTGGGCTTAATTTGTGTGTGTGTGTGTGTGTGTGTACATTAATCTAAGCTTTATGGTTGGTTGGTTTGGGGAAGGGTGAATCAACAGTGTGATGTGATCTTTCTCTTGTGTTCACGCAGCAACTTCACAACCACTTAGATTTCTGCTCCCACGTCCCTTCCTAGAAAGACTCTCCCTCCATAGATGAACCATTAGTGGTTGAAGTTTCCACTGAAGACATTTTTTCAGGTTTCATTTATTGACAACCCCCAATAAAGACAGTTTTTGTTTGTTCTGTAATAGTTCTTAAAGAAGAAATGCTCCAATTTTCAGGATTGGGGGTTGTTGCCAGCTCTGGTCCATACGGCAAAATTAAACCCAGCTTGGTACTGCATCTCTCTCCAGACCGCTGACTATTCAGGTCCATTGTGGTATCTCCTGTGCCACTTTACCCCCAGAGGGTCCACACCCTCGTTGTCCCAGCTACCCATCCTCCTCTTGCGATTGCTCCCTCCTGAAGATAGGACCCAAACGAACAGGTCCGACAATGTTCTGTTGTGATCCATGAGATTTTCCTGGACTGAGGGTTAAAAAAAGATCACCAGGCCTTTTTCTGTAGTCAGCAAGGTTCAGAGAAACCTGCTGGCATTTCAAATACCAGCATAACTTTCAGCCTCATAGCAACACACAAGCTACCACAGTACAACAAATGACAGATGGGTGGCGGTTCATGGTTTTAAACCATCCATTCAATATTTGCAGCCTACTCCTTCTTCTTGTCCACATGACATCTGGTGAACGAGGGTTGACAAGAGAGGATGGCGCAGGGCCAAGCAGGGTTTGCCTCTGTTGTGCATAAGGTTGCTATGAGTCAGAGGTACGTCAATGACATCTCACAGCAGCATGGGCAGCAGACGCAGAGGACTCCGGAATGACGTCTGCCTTTAGATCTGTGTGCCTTTCGCCTGCGGATGCTCTAGTGGCTTCTAGTCCTTACACTGAGGGCCTGAAAGGAGCCCCGGGGACCTAATGGTTATGTGTTGGTCAGCAGCCACTCTGACAGAGCAAAATGGGGCTTTCTACTTCTCTTTAAGAGTTACAGTTTCTGAGACTCACAGGGGCACTTCCATCCTATCCTATGCATTGGCAGACTCAATGGTTTGGAGACTGATGGCCACTGAAAGGGAATGGGCCGCAACAGCCTTCTTGCATGACTTGGAGGCAAGCTATCGCTGAACCCATGCCCTGTGCTACCTGCTTCAGGTTAACATGGTACCTCCACTGGTGTATGGGCCCACTTCTCATCAGGGGGCTCCCAGGAACCTAGGGGGGCTTCTGCAGGTAAACTTAGGCCACAGGAAAGTTTTTCCCTCCTTCGAGGAAGCTCTTTCACTCACAGAGAGGGAACTGGGTCCTGAAGACTTGCCTGGTCCCAGGTTATATGCCCAGGAGAGCCTGCTCAGGGGTTTCTGCTCTCTCTTTCTTTTAATGTTTCCATGGCCCTTAGAGAGTCAGGAAATGGATCTCTGACATGCTCCTTACTCCATTTCCGTCTTCTTCTTCCAGGCTCCATAGTCCTTACAACAGCGTTCAAGACCCTTAAACAGGAAAGAGTGAACAGAGTCACATGAACACCTGACTTTGGAGAGGGCTGCTGCCAGACTGAAGTCTAGGAGATTTGACTCCAGGAGCCTTCCCATCATACGCTGCTAAGAGGGGCTGTCTGTGCCTACTCTGTTCCTACAACCAGTATGGTTTCTGCTGAACCCCTGATTTCCTCCTGGAAGCCTGATATTTGGATACATGTTAGGCAGGGTCAGCCCACATTAAAAACTCCAGGCATAACACCCCTAATGAGATTCCCAGATTGGCAACACCTCACACATGATGTCACAGATCATTGCTAAAAAGTTAAGCATATTCGTGTGATACCACAGGGTGTAGACTCTGGAAGCTTGTGCCCGGCTTCTCCCAGACTTTGTCTTTTCCTTTTGCTGTTTGTGCTCTTTGTCCTTCTGCTATCATGAACTGTAGCTGTAAAGAATTTTGGCCATGCTGTCAGATAACGTTGGGCTACTAGCCTTAGGGTCTGAGGTTCAAACCCACCAGTTTCTTCTTGCGAGAAATATGAGGCTCTTTGTCTCATAATATTTATAAACAAAAAAAAAGATTTATAGACACAGAAACCCTATTAAGGGTTTCTCCAAGTCAGAATTGGTTTAGTCAATGGCAGTGGTTTGGGTTTTGGTGTATAATACCCCACCCCACCCTGTCACTCTCTGTTCCTTAACCTACTTTTCTTATTAGCACTTATCCTTGTCCAATACGTTTATTAGTTCATTGATTTACTACTCCCCTGACCTCAGAACTGGGGTGAAAGGCCCATGAGGAAGAGATTTTAAAATTTGGTTCCTAATTTGAGTAAGATTAGGAAAGATGCAGAGGGATGGGGGTGGGAGAAATGACATGATGTCTGGAGTCTTCTTTAAACATTTTAATTTATTTTAAAAATTCTGTGAACACCAGGAAATCACTTGAGAACTTGTCTAATGTAAAACACATGTTTGCATTTATTATTTCACATGGCTTTGTTGTTAGTTACCATTGATTCACTTCCAACTTATGGTGACCTTGTGTATAATTGAACTAAACATGGCTTGGCCCTGGGCTATCTGCATGATTGTTGCTATGTTTGAGTTTATTATTGTAACCGCTGGGACTTTTATGCCAATCCATCTCCTTGGGTCTTTCTCTCATTTCCTTGACCCTTTACTTCACCAAGCATGATGTGTTTTTCTAACAGTTGGTCTTTCCTTATGATTGTCCAGAATAACCTGAAGTCTCACCACCTTTACTTCTACGGAATATTCTGGTTGCGTTTCTAAGATTAATTTGGTCATTCTTCTGGTAGTTTGAGGTACATTCAATATTCTTTTCCAACAACAGCTCAAATACATAAATTCTTCTGTTTTTTTTTCATTCACTATCCAATTTACACATACCTATGAGGCCATAGGAACGATTATAATTTGGGCCTGATGACCCTTAGTTATCAAAATGGCATCTTTGCACTTTAAAACTTTAAAGACAATAGTAAACAAACAAGCAAACAAAGAGAACAGCCTCATTGCCATGGAGGTGAGGCCAACTCATAGGGACCCATCGGAGAGAGCACACTGACTCTGAGGTTCAGAGGCTGCATGTTCTTAACGGGAGTCGCAAGCCCTCTCTTTCTCTTCAGGAGCTGTCACTGCTTTGAACTGCCAACCTTGAGGAACACAGCCCAACACAGCCACCACATCACCTGGGCTCCTAAAGACATCCACATTTTCCATGGCCAATAAAAAATACATGCAACTAGACTACACATAGCTATTATTGAAAACTGCACATAGCTATTATTGAAAACAAACACATGTATTTTTAATAGCCCATGAAAACTTTCAAACAAATGTAGAAAGAATGTGAGCCTAGATCCAATAAAAGAAGAACCCAGATAAGTAATTATTAAAATGTTGTCACTGATACTTCATTGTTGAAACATTTTAAAGGGCATCTTGAATTTTATGTCATATTACTCCAATATACTTCAAAAAGTATTTCTAGAAATGATGGGCATATTCTTCATTGTTGTTGCTGTTGTTTACGTGTTCCTCTTATACACCTTCATGGTTTCCCAACCAAAACCTTTTTTTTAGTTTTTGGCATCACTGCCCTCTGGTGGGATTGGGAGACCCAGCCTTGCTCCTGGAGAGTTGCTGCTGGATTTGAACTGCCAAGCCAGTGGGCCACAGTCCCGCACTCAACCACTAGGCTACCAAGGTTCAGCCCCCCCAACCAAAACTTTAAGGTGGAAATTGTTAATCTTTTTTTTTAAATCATTTTATTGGGGGCTCATACAACTCTTATCATAATCAATACAAACATCTATTGTATTCAGATCACATTTGTACATTTGTTGGATGAGCACAATCTTATATAACCATAGGACTATTTAACACATCTACAGCTTGTTTCTGTAGTGCAGTGGTTATAACGTTCATCTCACACATCTAAGAAGTTTAACAATAATTCTTGGGGATCATAATAACCAGGCCTTAATCAGAGTTCCCTGCGTGTCTCAAAAATGTCTTTTGACAGTTCCTTTGTTTAAGTCAAAACCTAAACAAATTCCACACTTAGTTTTGGTACTTTATAATGACTCCCAAATATCTTTTAATCTAGAATAGCTGCTTTCATTTCTTTTGTGCACTGCTTGTTCCATAATATTTTTTCTTAGCTAAAACTTTTATTTTAGAAAACACAGATTAGAACAAGTGGGGGAGCACAAATAAAATTAGCATGTACAGGGAAAATATGGTCTAGTGAAAAACCCACTGAAGAAGCTCAGAATTGGGGAATAAGAATCCTTCTGCTTTCTTGCAAGGGGGCTTGCTGTGTGGGATCTTGACTGAATGACAGACTGTTTTGTCTTTTGAAGAGTCTTGCAATTATAATTCATGTACTTGTGAGGCAAGGATATAAGATCTGACATCATCTCCGGATCAGGAACATCTAATTCAGTGTCTGGTATATTGTGGAAAAATGCAGACAGTTTTCTCAACAAATATGCTAAAATACTCTATCTGTATTTCTTTCAAGTTTTAAAGATTTTGGAGGATGTAATAGATGACCTAAATATATATCCTTTCAACAATTTCTCCATGTATAAGTCAAGAATTCTGTGGATTACAGAAAGTTGCCTTCATATAGTTGTATTACTATACCCTTTATCCTTTTCCAAACAATTCATCCACCATTGTCTTAAACTCACTGCCCTTAAGCTTCCCATACAGTCTTTCAAGTTGCTGTTGTCAATTTGATATCATAAAGATGACACTTGAGACAAGTACAATGTTCAAAGCAGATGTGCTTTACTAATTAAATCGGATCCCTTTGGGGTTCAAAGAGGACCTCAAGGCGACATTTTGGCTTTAAGTGTGAAGATTACCTTAGAGCAATAGCTTTGGGCCTCATCCAGTGTCAATGGCTTCGCAAAGTGTGGATTCCATTGAGGAGCTGCAGTTCTGTTTTATATGCTTCATTCGTTTGACCCGGATCCTGCAGAATGATCAGTCAAGGCTGAGAGAATTGGTTTCCAGTCTCAGGTGTGCTGTCCCTGCTTGGGGACCCTTGGGCAGGGCAGCGCCTACCCAGGTCTCATGTTTCCTCCTCCATAAATACAATTCTACATACAACTCTTTCTGGCGTGAACTGCCTCTTTTTTTCTGAGACAGCCACAGTTTGGGATAATAACTGGAAGATGCACTCTGAAACCCTCCGGGGCAGCCAAACAAGCACCATCAGACTCAGTACAAGCAGACCCGAATCAGGTCAGAAGCCTGAATTTTGTTTGTTGCATTTCTTTCATCCTGGAACCCTCCTCACCAATTTGGCATTTAGTGAGAAAACTTAAAAGCTGCAGAGTGTCCTAGTTGTGGTATGAGGAAGCAAGCACACTGCCGGGCATATTAACCAGCACTCTCTTGACAAGAAGTCGCGGGAAATAGCTATGGTTAATTTATAAAAAACAAGGTTGTTGGGTTTTTTCTCTCTTCTTTTTTCTTTGCAGGTGTACCACAAGGAATTGGAAGACAAGGATATGGTTAAAACTTTAAGGTGGAACCAGGTCCTGGCATGCAGAAAAGAATACAAGAAATTCTGCCCTGTCAACTCCTGTGGGTGCCTCTGTGCCTTTTTTCCCCACAGGGCAAATGAATGTCTGTTTCTCAATTTACGTGCTACAAAACTGTTGCCATTAACAATGACCAGGTGTATCTACTCCCACCAGGGCAGTGATGCCACAGAAAAACAAAACAATGACCAGGTTTGCACAGCACAGCCCGTCAAGAGATACTAAATAAGTTCTCTTCATCCCATTCCAAATTCTCAGGGAAGGAGCCAATGGACTATGTTGGGAACCAGTCAAATGCTTCCTGTGTCTGATGGTTTAAGACAGTGGGGGGCAAAGTTTTTGTCAAGTGGGTCATTTTTCTATTGTTTTTCACAAAAATTTTTGCTGGTGGGTCACATCACTTCTACTTTAGATCACGCATCATCTTAGAATACAGAAAATAAAAGCATTGCATAGATGGGATGATCCAATATACCTTAAATATAGAATTACAAATTTATCATCACCAAATCTATATTTACGACTTGCAAGCAATCATAAAATGTTAGCAGAAAAGTAAACACAACGTAAATAAGATGAAACCCTATTTAATTAAGAACATTTAACCATTTTATGGCTTCCTTAATGCTGTTTCCTTGTCCCTGTAAGGTTTGAGATATTTGGGTGATAATTTGTTGCTTTTAAATGAACACGTGATTCTGAATTTTCCTTAGTTAACCTGTTTCGCCATGAATTGAGAATGAATTTCACTTGGGAAAACACCTGTTTACTTGCTGGACCCAAAACTGATAGTAAAACGAAACCGACTTGCTTTATTGAAGACGACTTGGAAGACAGTGATGCCCACATGTAGCTCTCATGCTTATGTGATCCCATCCGTGGCTCCAAGCTGACTTCCAGATCAGAGCCAAGCAATATTGATCAGGCTGCAGTAGGAATAATTAAAATGCCACAAAAGACAGTACACATAGTTTCACTTTTAAAATTGATCAGCAGAAGGGGGGAAAATAAAGAGTAAAGAAAATTATCTAACAAGAAAAATTTAAAAATGCATAGTATAATAAAAAATCAACAGTTTTTTAAAAAATAGACATATGTCAATATAACATATAATATCAAAAATAGTACTTCAGCAATAAATGTAGGTAAATAACAAAGGAGTAAAAACTAGAAAAGTAAATTAAACTTACCAGCTTCTTTCAATAGCAGTACCAGTCACACAGTTTAACTGGCTGATATCTCAAGGTCAACTAATAAGACATCCTGCACCAAATCTCTGATTCAATATGTTTAGCATATTGACTATGTTTTATACATGTACATTCTGCATAATAACAGAATTTCATCACATTATGATGCTATTTTTCCTCAGGAGATGCTCATTCTCTCAATGGAGGCAGTTCCCAGGCTCCTTTGAGTCTGGCACATCTTGAAGGGTCAAACATCGTTCAATGACTTTCCCCTTTGACCCAATTACAGAGACTCCCACGTGAGAAAGAGTGAGTTCAAGCCAAATGGAATCCTGGCGGCATAATATACTTAGTGAAAGGTCAACAGCACAAGCCCACCAGCAGCTGGACTCATAGGAGGAAGCTCTAGCTGTCTACTTCCACAGAGGTCTCAGGCTAGGAGAGCGGGGAGCAGTTCGACTCTGTCAGAGAGGGTCACTGTGAATTGGAGTGAATTCCACAGTTCACGACGAATCACAACCAAGGTGAATGTGACCCTGGAGATGGGTTGGGAAGGCATGGAGGTGCGTTTCCTCCAGGCTTTAACTAGTTTTCTTCTAGGCTCTAAAACCCAACCAATCTTCCCACTGCAGGAAGTCTTTCCCTTGCAGATTCTCTTTGCCTCCTGGCTCCATCTGGTCTATTTGAGAGATCTGAATTCCATGTATTAACATAAATTTGATTCTAGTTTTGCTATAAATATTCAGGAATTATTTTTCTAAGAGACCATTTGTCCTTCCTTTCCATAATGCACTCTCTTGAGTTACATTATAAACCTTTTTGGATTAATTGACAATAAATTACAAAGCTCTCAATCTGAGGGCATATGGAACTATTTTTTGCTTTTTAAAATTTCTTTGTAATTCCTTGGGGTTTAGGACAACAGAGAAGTTCCATTTACCCAACCTGAAACTATTATCAAGTAGAATTCATATGAAGTGACCAAGTTAAGTAGCAAGATGAACCTCATCATTCAAACATCCATTAATAAAAGCACCTTGGGTACAATATTTTTAGCAGCTACGTAAGAGACTAGACAAATAATGAGGATCATAATAGCCACCCCCTCCACAGATAAACAAGGCTCTTCTGATAGCCTTTTTCAATTCTAGAAGAGAATGCTCTAAGGACAAACGTTAACTGGTATATCATTAAATGTAGTTAAAAAACAATTTAAAGGAAGTTAAGTAGGAAATGACATTATGTTTTCTATTTGAGAAATAGAAAGCTTCCCTGGGATGGAAAAGTCAGGCCTCCTAACATTCAACTATTCACAAAGAAATCACTCACAAGCAAAGGTTAAAACCCCAGAAGTATAATTAAGAAATTCAACCACCTTTTGATCAAAGAGTATTGAAATAATTTGAAGTAAAGCTTCCCAAAAGCATTGTTTCTATTGCTGCTGCCCTTGACCACCTGGTTCTTCCTTGCTTGGGCTCCAGCTAAGTGTTGCTTTCTTCCATGAGGCTGCTTTTACCATCCTATTTTGGCCTCTGCTTCCATGTCCTCAGGACCACCTGGCAGCTTTGTACTAGCTGAAAAGCAAGGGTCCGCTTGCAGGCTACACTGTAAGCTTCTTGGGCACAAGGGCCCCCGACATGTGACATGCTCTCAATACATGATTGAGGAGTGAATAAATCAATAGTGGAAAAGTTTAGAGACGTGAAATTTTCAAAACTATAAATCCAATGAAACAGTAGTAGAATTTTTTATTGCTATAGTGCAAAACTTTTTAAAAATCTTTTATTGGGGTTCATATAACTCCTATCACAATCCATACATTTGTTACCATCATCATTTTCAAAATATTTTCTTTCTACTTGAGCCCTTGGTATCAGTTTCTCATTTTCCTCCTCCTTCCCCCATCATCCCACATAAAACCTTGATAATTTATAGATTATTGTTATTTTTTTCTATATCTTACACTGACCGATGTCTCCCTTCACCCACTTTTCTGTTGTTCATTCCCCTGGAAGGGGATTATATGTAGATCATTTTGATTGGTTCTCTTTTTCTCCCCCCACTTTTCTTTTCCCCTCTTCGTATGGCAATTCTCAATATTGGTCCTGAGGGGTTTAATCTGTCCTGAATTCCTTGTGTTTCCAGCACTTATCTGTACCCATATACAGGCTCTGGTCTAGCCAGATTTGTAAGGTACACTTGGGATCATGAGAGTTGAGAAAGGGAGGGGAGGAAGCATTAAAGATCTAGAGGAAAATTGTAAGTTTCAATGGTACTATACTGAACACTGGCTCATCTCTTCCTTGTGACCCTTCTGTAAGGAGATGCTCAATTGCCTACAGCTGGGCTTTGGGTCTCCACTCCACACTCCCCCTCATTTACAATGATATCATTTATGTTCTTTGATGCTTGATACCTGATCGCACAGACTGGTGTGCTTCTTCCATGTAGGCTTTGTTCCCTCACAGCTAGTTGGCCACTCGTTTATCTTCAAGTCTTTAAGACACCAGACGCTATATATTTTGATAGCAGGCACCATCAGCTTTCTTCACCACATTTGTCTATGCACCCATTTTGTCTTCAGCGATCATGTGGTGAAAGTGAGCATTACACAGTGCCAGGTTATAAGAACAAAATGCTCTTGTGTTGAGGGAGTACTTGAGTACAGGCCTAATGTCCGTCTGCTACCTTAATACTAAACCTATAAATAGATGTCCATAGATCTATTTCCTTATTGTTCTATAAAATATACTTACATATGTACATGTCTGTAATTAGACCTCTATAAATGCCCCTTGCCTCCTAGTTCTTTCCTTTATTTCCATTTCCATTCCTCATTTCCCACTACCATGTTCAGCCTTCATTTGGCTTTCAGTAATTCCTCTCTGCTACATTGCTCTTGATCAAGCCCTACCAGGCATCCTACGGTCCCTGCACCCATGATTTTAGATCACTTGCTGTTTCCTTATTGATAGGGCAAAAGTTTCAATAATATTCATTAACAGTGGCATAGCCACAACTACCAGATTAATATATGTCATATAAAAGCAAGGAGAAAATAGTAAGGAGATAGTAGTCCAGCCCTACCATTCATTGAGCACCCGCAAGGCAATATGAGATTGGAACCAAAGTCCAATTTCCACCAGGTCTGTGTCCTTGGGCTGTCAGCCATCTGCTTCTTCTCACACTGGGAAGTTTCAGCCTTAAGTCTAAGGACTACAGATGAGTCTGAGGCAAATCCCAGTCTACTTAATGGGGTTTTTACATTGCGTGATTCTCGGGTGGCCTATGAGGGATGTTGTATACTTGAAAGAACACTCTAAAGTTTCAGTATTCTATATAGCAAAAGGCCTGGGTCACCAAGGTCTCCCAAGTAACCCAGAGACAGCCTGCCCAGTGTCTATTAACCATATTATCACCTCCCCCTATATATACACAGATTAAAAGACACTGATAGAAACTGATCAAATTGGTCAAAAGTGTCCACTTAGGAACATAATATCAGACGTATTCTCCCTTTGGGTTCTATATAACTATTGTTAAGCATTTTCCTCCTCCCTATTTTCCTACTTAAAGAAGCGCAATTGTCGGGGCTGAGCCCCGGTGGCGTAGTGGTTGTGCGCGGGACTGCGGCCCACTGGGATGGAGGTTCAATTCCAGCAGTGGGGCTGGGCCTCCTACTCCCACCACCGGAGAGCAGTGATGCCCCAAAAACCAAAAAAAAAAAAAAAAAGAAGCGCAATTGTCTTTTCAGAGACACCCATGCCCCTTTACTCCCATCTGGACTTGAATTTCCAGAAAGCTAGGCTTATCTCTCTGATAGGAGTATCTGTTGATTTGGATGAACTTAGTATAATTTTGTATAACAGCAACCAAATGGTCTTCTCCCTCTGCCCGGATCTTGAAAAACTGGCCCAAGGGGAAGTGAGGTTTGCTCTTTCAAAGTGTATATATAAAGGTGAAAGGTGCAGTGGTGGTTGTGGTGGCATATGGTTCAAGGACACTAGGCAGGTTAGGAGACCAAGTTAGAATCCACCGCTATAATTAAGCCCTTCCATATGAGTGTCTTCAATTCTATTCCTGGCTAAAGGCCTGTGGCAGTCATGTGCTTATGTTAATTTTATCATTGAAATGTAGGGGTGGAGCCTAGCCTGTTAATCTGGAGAAGCCATTGAGTAACCAATGAAGCCTCTGTGTGGACATGACTTTCTCCTGAGATTTCTGGGAAATCTCATGATATTTCCCTCATGAAGATGAGAAGCTATCTCCCCCAGTTGTTGGGAGTGAGTCTCAGAGGTGATGAGTCACGGAAAAGACAAGATGGCAGCATCCGAGAAGCTGGAGGAGCCGGCTGAGAGACCACATGGCTTTGCCCTGATGGAGCCAGACCTCTGAAGCTGGAGTGGCATGCTGTTGATGGACCCTGAGCCCTGGAAGCGAGGAGCCATGGGGAGACCCCTGCCAGTGCCGGAATTCTGCACCCACTGACCTGTGACTTCATGAGTCAGAAGGAGACTTTGTAGACTGATTTCGGGCATATGGGTTAATATCGGACTTATGACTTTGTATTGGACTAGATTGGGATGCCTTCTTAGTGTCACATTCCTTTTGTAATATAAACCCTTTCCTTATATCTATATGTGTGTCTTTGAAATTTGTTCCTCTAGTCTACCCGGACTGACACAAGTCCCTTATTGGAAGTCACCACCTCAGTGTCAGGGGAGGCCCATGGGTTGCTATGATACACAGCAAATTTCCCTGGAACTTCCAGGCTGACATGGACCAGAAAGAAAGTCTCAATAACCAGCCTCTGAAGTCAGCCAATGAGAATCTTATGGATCACATAATCTGAACAGCAGTTGATGATGTGTGGGATCCAGACCCACAGTCAAATGGGTTCTTAAGGTGTGTAAGAGTAAGGAAAAATAGATAAGACAGAAAATATGGGGCACAGGGTCTGATGTTGGATTCAAAAGAAAGAAAACTAGTTTATACAATCAGTACAGATAGAGGCGAGATAGACAAAACTGTGTTAGGCACATCTTCAATAGGTAGAGCAAATTGTGGAGCTGAGATACCCTGAGTTCTTTTAGAACTCCTCAAAGGAAGTGTCTGGCAGTCAAGTGAACAGCAGTGTAAAATAGTGTCAATCAATCGCTAAATTAAAAAATTAAATTAAAAAAGGAAAAAAAAGAAAGTGAAAAACAAAACACAAAATAAGGCAGATTCTGGCTAGATCAGAGAATGTACACTGATACAGACAGGAACCGGAAACATAGGGAAATCAGGAGAGATGGTCCCTTCAGGACCAGTGATGACAGTGGCTATATCAGGAGGGTAAAGGTAAGGGGAGGGGGGGTAAAAAGGAGGAACGGATGATAAGTATCTACATATAACTTCTTCCCTGGGGTGCAACCAACAGTAAAGTGGGTGAAGGAAAACAATGGAGAGTGTAAGATATGGCAAAGTAATAATAATTTACAAATTATCCAGGGTTCATGAGGGAGAGGCAAGTGAAGAGGGAGGCAAAAAATGAGGAGCCAATGCCAAGGGTTTAAATAGAAAGCAAATGTTTTAGACTGATGAAGGCAACAGATGTACAAATGTGCTCGACACACATGGATGCATGTGATAAGAGTGGTATGAACCCACAATAAAGTGATTTTTAAAAAACATTAAAAAAAAAGAATGGTGAACAGCAGCATCTGATGCTTTTAGAGATAAGCATCCTCTTAACAGTCTGCGGGAGAAACCAGACCACTTATAATTTTACAGAGACTATATGTGAAGAACCTGTTTTCTGGAGAAGAATGTATCTGGGCTTCACTTTAAGGACTGGGAAACTAAGGGACAAAGGAGAAGGTGACTCCTAATAAGATGGGGACAAAAGAAGCTTGACTGCTTTTAAAGAGAGGCAGCTTTCAGCCACGCAGTGAGGAGCCAAGTGGCCGGTAAAAAGACAGTTTTACATGAGCATCTTAAAGGAGGACGGCTGAGGCCAGAATCCTTTCTATCTGGGGAATGCATATTAGGTTTTATCTTTCGCTCTGAACTGTGGAAGTCTTCTTTTACGAGAGCCAGTTTTCCAAGCTCTGTGGTCATGAGTGTAGAGGTTCAGCTGCTCATTCACTCATCTCGGTTCTCAGTTCCCCACAATGATAGAGATGGCTCGGGATTCACCAGTCTCGTTCCAGTGTGCAATAGGGTCACCTAGAGTTGAGGACCTTCTAGATGGCTGCCAACCACAACACAACCCCAATGACATGAACTGTTCTGTAACAGGGCAGAGAGAGTACCCCTGAAGAAATTGAGAGGAGAAAGGACTTTTTTTTTTTTGGGGGGGGGTGTATCACTGCTCTCCGGTGGTGGGAGTAGGAGGCCCAGCCCCACTGCTGGAATTGAATCTCCGTCCCAGTGGGCGCAGTCCCGCGCACAACCACTACGCCACCGGGGCTCAGCCCAGGACTTTTTTCTCTGAACTGAAAAAGAAAGAGAAGTCTTCAACCCCACAGACACCTTACCTGTGGTTTCCTGTCCTAGGTCGGCAGTGCACGGAATTTGCAAAGCTGCTGCACAGTCCTGGGCCGTGATGTGGTTCCCAGCTGTTCTCATAGGAACCTTGATACTACCTGCGGTACCACCCAAGATGCCCGGACTCTAGTGTCCTGCAAGAGGAGCAGAAGGGGATGATGTTAAACCAACAGAAACAGGTTGAGTTTCTTTCTGCCTGAGGGGGGTGGATTCTGAAATAGAAGTTAATTTATGTGTTACTCCTTGCACACTTAAGTTTGGGAATGAATTTATATCTGTAGTAAGCGAATGGTGTTTTCATCATGGAATAGCCCAAATCAAATCCTGTCACAATTTAATTACAATGTGAACTTATTTTGATGACTCATTTGTGAGAACTAAGAAAAGCTGTCAGAATAATCAGAAACAATTTATACTCGGAGGGTCTAGTGAGAGAGTTTTGAGGTCATAGGCAGTGGAAAGTTATTTCGATGACTGGGTCATAAATTAGTTCTCAAAACAGCTATTGAGAAAAAGCAAAGCCTTTCCTGGGAAATACTTTAAAATAGGAAAGATTGATAGGCTCTGTCTAGCAAGGAGGCTGAGGAATTTACCAAATTTCATTAGAGAGTCCTTCTAATTTATACAGAAAGAAACCAAACAAAATAAGAGGATGTACCCACGCAAAATTCCAAAGTCAGAAAAGACTTTGGAGGTTTCAAGATTTTTTGCACTTTTAAAGGAAGGGAAAAAGACCAGATAAGGTTAAGGTTGCATACAAGAGGACTTTAAAAAGCTAGTGGAAAAGATATAATGAAAAAATACAATGGAAGCCCACTCAGATGTATATTTTTATAGAATAGTGGGGGCAATTACTTCAAATTACTTATTTGAAGTAATTTAGTGAAAGAAGAATGCAGAATTTAGGAGATACTAATTTAATTATGGCTAATAATGGTTTGGGAGTCTTTGTGGCACAGTGGTGTGAGTTGGGCGACTAACTGCAAAGTCAAATATTTGAAGCTGCCATCCCCTCCATGGGAGTAAACCAGGGATTTCTGCTTCCATAAAATGTTGCAATCTTGGAAACCCACGGGGGCAGTTCTCCCTTGTCCTAGAGGGACATTACCATCGACTGGATGGCAGAGTTGTTTGTTTCTCTGTGTTAAGGATACAGATTGTGAGTGGTGCAAAGAGTTAATATGTTCGGCTGCTAACCCAAAAGTCCAGCCAGAGTCTCAGAGACAAGCCTTGAGGCTTACTTCTGAAAAAAAAAAAAAGCCATTGAAAATCTTATGGAACACAGTTCTAGTCTGATGTATAAGAGGGTCACCAAGAATGATAATTAACTAGTATGGTGACCCATTTGGCTTGGGTGTTTTTGCACACCTATGATCAAGCAAAAGAAATACATAGAAATATCAGTAGAAAGATGTCTAAGATTATCTTATACTTCAAAAAATGTATTCTGTTATTAGTGAAAGTTTACACAAAAAATTAGGTGTGCATTTAACTTGTCCTTTGAAACTTGTTCAATGACCTTGGTTGCATTTTTTCAATCCAAAGAAAGCAGGAAATAATAAAAAATAGAATGAATTCAGAATGGGTTAATCTCCCTAGATGACAGAACTGTAGAGGACAGTCATGAAGATACACCTCTGGGAGAGCAGTCAGTCTGAACCACACACATGGGGGCAAATCAAGAGGACAGGGTTTATGAGATTTTAGGGAAGCAGACCTAGACATGCAGCTCTGAAAGAAAGTGGACCAACTGATGATTGATAGCATCCTTCCTGTATTTAACAGAGACATATTCGTCTGCTCCATGTTAGGATCCCTGTGACTATCTCTCTGTTGATGGATTAATTTTCTTTTTGGTGATTATCTATAAAAGATAGACAGGAAAGGCAATCTTATGGACACCACAGAGACTGGCCTGATGGTGTCTAGGGGAGTGAGGGGTGGGGGGAGGTTGAGTGGAGAGCCAACAATAACAGATACAGGGGAAGCGTAAATGTCCTAAAACTGGGGGTAAGGAGGATGTAACTTTTCTGGTCTAGATTAATCAATTGAATTGTGTCTGAGAGGAATTACTGAGAGGTGAATGACAGGTAAATATAATAATGGAGTAGGAGAAAAGGAATGAGGAAAGAAAAAATATATATATGTACTTGTTTATGTATATCTATGCAAATGAAACAAAGAAGGATATGAACTTTGGGTGCCTACTTAAATCTTCCCTCAATTCAAGAATAGTTTGCTCTAATAGTGTGGCATTGTATGATACTCACCTTCCTGACAGCATTGCTGAAGACAAAATGGGTGCATAAGTAAATGTGATGAAGAAAGCTGATGGTGCTCAGCTATTAAAAGACATAGCATCTGAGGTTTTGAAGGCTTGCAGTTAAACAAACAGCCATTTAGCAGGGAAGCAACAAAGCCCACATGGAAGATGCACATCAGCCTGTGTGATCATAAGTTGTCAACAGGAAGAGGTATCAGAAGTCCATCAAAGTGGAGGGGTGTAGATGTAGTAGAGACCCAAAACCCACCTGTAAGATAACGAGACAGTCTGTCTCATAAGGGCCACACAAAAGGAATGAAAAATCTAGCGTGTGGTGTAGCATCGATGAACCACATAGCTCTCTTTTAGTTCCTTAATATTTCCTCCCCTCACTATTATGGCTTTTGTTTTACCTCATTAATTATGTTAGATTTTCATGTGTTCATTGTATGTTTAAGATTGCTCAGTACATGAAAGCCAAAACAGATAGCTCTATAGAAACAATAACAGAAATAATGGTTCCCTGGGGCACAGGAAGAGGGGGGAGCAAAGTGGGGGACAGGGAGCTGATAGCACTGGTGATGGCATAACCCCACTAAATAGGATTGAACAACAGAATGGACACATGTGAATGGATATATTGGATCATATAAGCTATGGCAAAAAAAGAGAGAGAAACCTATTATAAGGGAAAAAATAATAAGAGTTCCTGTGGGGTAGTTTGGAGGAGGGAGAGGATAAAAGGCAGCTGATATCAAGGAGTTCAAGAAGAAAGAAAATAAATTAAAAACTGACTGCTAGCAATTGTACAATATGGCTTGATGTGATTGAACTACAGATTGTTATGATATCTGTAAAAGCTCCCAATAAAATGATCTTTAAAAAAAAAGAATGGGTTAAAGGAGAAAACAATGAAAAGATATTAAATTTTAACCTACCTAATTATATCTGCACTGATTCACTTTGGGGTGTACCCTGTCTGAAGGAAGGGATTTTCACATCCCTGGTCAAGTCTGAGAGTCTTGTATGGAGGATTCTTCACTATGGGGGTATCTGCAAATGGATTTTGGCTTTTCACTGTTATTCATAGCATTCTGGACAATTGGGTATTCAGATTATAAGTTTTAATGCATCTTCCTCCTCTGATCTTAGGCTTCGTTATTCATAATCCTTGGATCACACAGGTGCTTTTTCTGTGTGGGCTTAGGTGATACCCATCTTAGATGGTCACGTGTTGTAAGGCACACTCTTAAGACCCCAGACACTATTCTTTCTGATAACCAGGCACCATTTGATTTCTAGACCACACTTTGCTATAATACTCTTAGTTTCAATGATCCTTTCATGAGATTAAATATTGAGCTCAGCCACATGATAAGAACTTATTGCTCTTACATTAAGGCTTATGATAAAGAACAAACTCAAAATTCATTCATATAGCAAAGGTATGTGTGTATATATATATATATATATATATATATATATATATATATCCCTGTTCCACATTAGTGGTAGCATTATCAGTCTTTTGAGGGATACTATAAGTGACTTCTGTGGGGCCTTTAGTAATTCTGATAATAGTATTGCTAAATTAACCACTGTATAGAATTTAGAGTATTGTTGAGACTGAGAGAGTTTTGATATAAGGGAAATTTTTTTAGACTTTAAAATATATGAGATATTCCCTTATACATCTTAAAAACTTAAGTGACTTAATCCTGTTAAAGAAAACAATGCAAATTAGATGCAAGCCCAAAGTTCAATAGCCCACACTATGGTAGAACTATATATTCAGAATTATATATGTCTTTAAAAGCTATGTGTCAAATATATGGTAGTCTTAATTTATCTATTATTGGCCAACCTCAAAAATAAGAAGTTTGAACTGAAATCCCATGATTTTCAATTTCATGATCTTATGGTAGCAGTCTTTCTCATCTCTCCCAAGGGCATTACAGCTTTAAATACAAAGGAGAATTTAGTAGCTGCAATAAGTGTATTTAAAATAAAGTCTGTGTGGCGGTCACGTGCTTATGTTAATTTTATGATTGAGATGTAGGGGTGGAGTCTAGCCTGTTAATCTGGAGATAGCCATTGAGTCGCCAATGAGGCCTCTGTGTGAGCATGGCTTTCTCCTGAGACTTCTGGGAAATCTCATGATATTTCCCTTGTGGAGATGAGAAGTTATCTCCCCAGTTGTTGGGAGTTAGTCTCAGAGACAACGAACTATGGACAATACAAGATGGCAGCATCCCAGAAACAGTAGGAGCCAGAGGAGAAGCCACATGGCCTTACCCTGATGGAACCAGACCTCTGAAGCTGGAGAAGCCACATGGAGACCTTTGCCAGCGCTGAGTTGCTTCTACCACTGGATGCTGTTGGTGGACCCTGGGCCCTGGAATCGAGAAGCCTGGTTCACTTAATGGGTTTTGGATTCAAATCTTTTTTTGTTGTGGCGTATGTAGAATAAGATCTACAAAGTCCAGGTAAGCTATACTATGGACCTAGGTCATCAAGGGCTGAAAAGAGATTTGGTAGACATACATGATCAGTCAAATAATGCCAGGAAAATTCTCATTCTTGGGAGACCAGAAAGACAATATCAAGCATTTTCCCTTCCACAACAAAAATGAGGTCCTCTTTCTGAGACAGACACATCCATTTCTCCTCTTCGTCATGGATCTACCCTAGAGTGTATTGAACACCAGTGTAGGAGTGTCCACCTAATGAGAATGACCACTGGGCATCCACGTGGCAGGAGCTATTTGGTCCTCTCCTACTCCCTCCCTGATAAGGACCTGTTCTCAGCTGAGGTGAGGTCTCCAGTGGAGAAGTGGTCTTTATGATGAACAAATTAGGGAGTGATAAATTGGTTATAAGCATTAGACAGCTTTACCATTCCATTGCCTATGAGGCTGGATTGAGTGACTGTTTGACCTAAGAGCTATTGCCTGTTTTTGTGTTGGTATTTGCTCTTATAACAGTGATCTCATACAAAATTTGTTTTTTTTGTGGGTTCGATGCAGCACCATTGAAACATACATTCTTCCTCTGATTCTTTAATGCTTCATCCCACCCACCCCCACTATTATGACCCTAATTCTACCTTATACATATTACTAGACCAGAGCATGTACATGGGTAAAGATAAGAGCTGGAAACACAGGCAATATCGGACAGATAAATTCTTCGGGACCAATATTGAGAGTAATCATCTGTGTTAGTCCGGGTAAACTAGAGAAACAAAATCATAGACACACATATGGATAGAAGGGTACGGTTTATATACAAGAGGAATAGGACATAAAGAAAGCATCCCAACCGAGTCCAGTTCAAAGTCATAAATCAGATATTAGCCCATATGCCCGATACCAATCTATAATGTTTCCTTCCAACTCACGAAGTCACAGGTGCAGAATTCCAGCACTGACAAGAGTTTCCCCATGGCTCCTGCTTCCCGGGATCAGGGTCCATCAACAGCATCCAGTGGTGGTAGAGGCAACTCAGTGCTGACAGGGCTCTCTCCACATGCCCTCTCCAGCTTCAGAAGTCTGGTTCCATCAGGGTAAGGCCATGTGGCTTCTCCTCTGGATCCTTCAGCAACTTGGACGATGCCATCTTGTCTGAATTCATTGTTTCTGAGACTAACTCCCAACAACTGGGG